>WOGO01000706.1:0-21489 GCA_015342085.1 Leptinotarsa defecta | reverse complement strand
TTTCTCCATTTCACCTATTTTTTGTTCAGCTTGTTGTATTGCGATTTCTTGTTTGATTACATGCACCAGTTCCTCTTCTCTTTGTATTGCTTCTTCAATAAATACCTTGTTTTCAATTCGTAGTTTTTCTATATATTTTCCTCTTATGTTGCTCTCTCCTGAAATTTCCGAGATTGTCTGTTCCAATCTACTTATATCAAGACTCTTATCTGTGTTCAAATCGTCAACAGTTTCGCAGCAGGTCAGCTTGAAACGTCCTCTAAATGAAAATTTTCGCTTGTTTGCCATAGCGCAACTCTTGTGAAAAATATTGAAACATCGAATGCAAATATAATAATCGGCCGGAAAAGATTTTTGTTTACAGCATTCGAAATTAACCATTTTTAGTTTCATGGTAGATTTCAATTTTGAATAATTTAAAATAATAGTACGCCTATGGTCTATGATTCTACTCGGTGTTTTTATAAATTACTTATCAGCTGGTTTTTAGGGATAATATTTTCAGTCGTGTCTCCTTAAAGGCAATTCAATAATGGCAAATGGTAAAGAACCTCTAATTTCCTGAGTATTACCACACAGTTTCCACTTCCAATCTATTTATGTTCAAACAAATTTTTTCCCAGCTACACACTGATATAATTTCAACTTTGTCTGTTCGTTATTTCTCGATGAATCACAATTTTAAACAGAGCACAACTTTTAACCGTAGCACTTCGAATGAAATAATAATAAATTCAATATATAAATTATAGCTTTCCCTGAAACGGCTCGACCTTTTCGCATTTTGCTCAACTCATTTTGTTGAAATTCATAATTGAAATTGAATGTCTTATATCAATCATCTATCATAATTTCCTGAATAAATTCAATACATAAAATACAACTTTTCCTAAAACGGCCCAACCTGTTTGCATTTTGCCTAACTCATTTAGTTGAAATTTGGGTTAATATCTAAGATGGAATGTGGTAACAATTTAAATTGACAGGCAAATACATTTTGATGTTCATTCATCACTATAAACCTTCGTATATGTAAAATTTTTCGTTATTGCATATTTTTGACAACATTCCCTGTATACGATTAGTTTATATTTTCAAGCAAAGATGTGTGTTACATGCATTTTATTAATTTTGGTAGTTTACTATAAAGCCCTCCAAATGAAATATCAACTTTATTGATACTGCAGGTGAATGAATTTCCTTTGGAATGATGTATACAGAACGGTGCTTTTTGTCCAATTTTGGAACACACCATCATGAATCTTCAAAGTCTATGAAATTCAAAATGGTTGTGTATATATTGAAAAGGTGCAGTCTGCCATTAAGAAAGGTGTTTTCAAGATGATCACGCACATAAATGATATCAATATCATGTAGATATTCCTTGAGGATGCTGTCCAGTAGATGATATTCCACGAAGCCTGAAGAATACTTCAAACAATGAATGTTTCTTTCCACATACACAATGCCTTTGCCAAAGGAAGAGAATGGTTTTGGCGGTAAAAGCAGAAAATTGTAACATCAATTACCGATCTTAATGGCAATTTCCTTGGGATGGAATTGTTACTCAACAACAAATCCCTGAATATCGACGACTGCTAGTCATATAATATAACTATAGACTGACAAAATGGAAACTGTTAAGATTTAAAACTCATTCTGAAAATGTTTCTTAGATGATTTTGAATGATGTTGTTGAGGTGACTGTGAACTGATACTGCACTCGTTGACGGTACAAAGGAAATCAAGAGTCTTCATTTTGTCATTTTGAGGCGTATTGCCGGAAGACGATTGAGCAAGTCAGCATTGATATTGGTTCATGTCTCATTTTTGTTTTAATTCGATATGCTACATGTGATAATGCGACTGTCATTAACGAAGATACAACTTAGTGCTCTCTTAGCATCGTCTTCAGTTTTTTTTTCGTCGATGAATTCTGCATTCGTTTCCATTTTCCTTTTATCTATCGCTGAATTCTGCTTTCCTTTTCCTTCCAATTAGACATACTGCACGTGAAGATCCGACTATTATTAACGAAGATATGGCTTAGTGCCCTTCTAACATGTTGTTGTTTTCTCTTCGTCGATGAATTCTGCAATTCTTCTCCTTTCTTTTGACGTGCTTTGCGTGACGATTCGAAGTTTTTTCAATGATTTCCTTCGAAGTAGCAATTATTTCTATGTTATTTCACATTAGGCGCTCGATATTATATTTTTCGTAGTCTACAAATGAAATCATTTGAACTGAGTACCACACATCGACCCGTTGCGACTAGTTTAAGAAAAATTAGTTGTGAGGCCCGTTTGGCTTCGGAAAATGAATAATTATGTTTCTTGACATCTAAACGAATCCATTGATGTCAAAATCATCGAAATCGGATGACCAGAAGTGAAAACCGGAAGTGAACTGTTTTTGACGGATTCGAAACTTTTCCACCACAAGGAATCCAAATATATCGTATGTATATATACGATGATTTTTCAATTCCTTTCGTGAATAAATTCTGCGTTTTGATTCGAACTTCTGCAATTAGATTACACTCGTAGTTGTTCATAACCCAACAACTTTGGATCGCACGTTGGAACGCTACGCTCCCGTTAAACCGACATGTTTTTTCTCAAGTGATGTATTTTGCCACACTTTGTACACATTGACGCCATGTTTTTTGAATGTACACATTGAGAGATCGGACGTTAAAACTTCAGGTCATCCTAGTCGTCGTCGTCTCATTTCCATACAACTTTTATCATTCCTAATTTTGAAACCGGCAACGTTTCAATTGCTACATCGCCCCATAAACAACGCTTTATTTCACAAACGGCATCACCAAACCAGCCTTGCTTGCGCTGGCAACGTATCACCTCGATACCATCCCCATCTTTCTTTGCATTGATTAGTCACACGTGTCTCTTATCTCTAACTCTTACACACTCACACACACCTCTTATGAAACATGAAGTATTCCCCAATCTGAGGATATTTCCCTATCTTCCACATGAAAATGACCTTACAATTTCCCTTAAATTCTACGGAAATCAAGAAATGCGCTTAAGTATAGAACAACTGTCCGTTTGCAGAGCGCGAAAGCTCGAACCTCGGACCACCAAATATTTATTTATTTTATTTATACGGGATAAACCCCATCACAGTGTAAAAATTTCACAGAAAAAAACAATATGAAAATGTAAAATAATTATTAATACGCTACGGAATGTTTCTGCAGCACACAACTATATAACATTATAAAATACTTTAGGATATAAAATTGAAATTAAACTTGTGACTACCTTATGTAGACAATTACCAACTTAAATTATTCAATGATTGTTCAAAACGACCATAAGAAACACCAAAAATACTGATGTTTTAGTCATCTACTAACTTTATGGTTCTTTCCAAGGGTGTATGTTTGCCATAATTTGTATGATGGAAGGGTATATGAAATAAATGACTGTGTCTAAGATTCCTGTTTTGAACATGAATGTTGACAGATTCAAGTAATTCAGGACAAGTTATTAGTCCATTGAGCAGCTTGAGTGCATAGCATAGATCTGCATGAATTCTTCTGGTTTGCAATAGTTTCAGTCCCATTTCTTGTGATATACTCGAATAGTCATGGTACTGTATTTGAAGACCCAACTTGAAAGAACAAAATCTCAAAAATTCATTTCGCACTTTTTCTAGAGACACACAGTGCACATTGTAAAATAGAGACCAAATGATAGATGCATATTCTAACTTAAACACCACTAGAACTGAATAAATCCTTTTTAATGCTTCAATGGAAAATCCTGAACAATGACGTAAAATAAGACCTAGTGTTTTGGATGAATTCACTCTCACTTGTTTAATATGGTTAACAAATTTGAGTTGTTCGTCGAAAATGACCCCCAAATCTTTCATAGAGGAAGTGTATTCTTTTGTTCTGAAGTTTTGATGACAATACAATTCAATAAATTCAATATGGCCGCAGCTACAAAATGGCTGATCACATATGATTTCACAACTACCTCTACATGGGTATCGAATGACAGAGCTTGACTAGTACTACTAGTAGTACTTTAGTACTAGTAGTACTATAGTACTACTGTATCTGTAGAGTAGGGAGGGTGGGTGTAGACCTACAGCACTTAGGCCACATGTGACCCATTGTACATCTTCCCGAGGAGTTGTCCTCCTAAGTCATCGTCCATCCTGTCCTTTCCAGGAAGGTGGACGGGTCACTGGGAGACATCTGCTTTATATTGGCAGGTGTAGGCTAAGATTCACCGAACACTCTTATTGACGATAACTCCGGACACTCGCATAGGACATGCCTGACAGTCTCATCAACCTGTTCCACATCCTGCCTAGAGGTGTGTCCACAAGCCCCATATTATGGAGATGTTTCCTTAGTGACAGTAGTCAGTCAGAAATCCTACTGTTAAGCGTAGATTTTTCCTGGTCATCGCCAGATATTTCTTCGGCGCCAGCTTCCCAGGGTCGACCAGGGTGATTTTGGCAAGATTGCGTCTTCTGATTCCATCGTATCTCTTTAGGTATTGGGCATGGGTGTAACATTTGGCTAATTCCGCAATTGTCGAAGTCATCAGGCCGTAGGTGCCACTGGATCCTAAAATTCTTATTCAAGCCGCGTGGATATCCTTATCCTTGGATAAAGATTCGGCAATGAGATACCCTTTACTCCTTTCCTGGTTATTTCTTTGGGGCGATTGCGATCCAATGTAATCTATACAAAGTAATTCGTCAACTCAGAATCAGGATACAAGCATGGATCTCCCACCCAAGTCATGATTTTGTATCGTGTCGAGGATTGTGTGGCGTTGGGGTGGCTAAAAATGATTACATTGTTAGAGATACACCACCCAAGTTAAGGTAAAAGGTTAAAACGTGTCGAGACCTGTGTTGCATTGGAGAGAATAAAAATTAGAAACTAAAAACTCAAAAATAAAATTAGTAAAAAATGATGTTGAACGGTTTTATTAAAAAACGATAATAAAGATGTAAACAATGTACTGAAAATTACTGGAGTTTTTTCCCAACACCCAACCAACACCTCGTACACGTGTTTCGATCACCAAGTGATCATCTTGAAGAGGAAGATTAAACTAAAAATACTTACAATTTTATTCTTATTTATACCATAGATACCTCTTCTAGGTACCTAAAAGAGGTATCTATGGAATAAATATGGTTAAATTAATGGTTTGGTGTTGGGAAAAAATTCTAGTAATATTCTTTACTACATCAAAGGTTCCCAACAGTGCATCACAAGTGTACTAAAAACTGAAAAATTATTTGGAAAGTCCTAAGTAGCAGTACTCTCACCACTCTCCTCAGCAAACTACGGTAATAATCAGATAAAAAATAATAAAACCATTGGGCATAACGTAATCTGAGTAGGTAAGTGAATACTACGCCGAACAATTTCATTATTTTTTCATCTGATCGATACCTTAGATTGCTGAGGCGAGTGGTATGATGACTGCTACCTAGCACCTTCCGAATTATTCTTTAGTTTTTATTACATTATCTACATAATTTATTTTTAAACCATTCAACCTAAAGTTTTTTCACCTACTTCATTTCTAATCATACTGATTGCAACCGGTCAAAAACTTAGGTTCAGAACAATTATCTAACAACACAGTGGCTCATCAACTTCTAGCGTGGTACTCTAACATGTGCTATAGGATGATACTACTTTGAGTTGCCACATCCACCAGAACGCAGAACCGATATTATCTGATGATATTTACAAATTTTCTCAATATAAAATTCATTTCCAGTTGTACTGGGAAAATTTGTAATTATTATCGTGAATGAAATCCAATTCGTTTCCAACTCCAATTGTGAAAATCCATTTTTAATTATGGACATATAATTGAGATTGAAAGAAGAACTTGAGAAATTACCACTGTAATTTCGTATATGGTCCTTGACTAGATAGTGTAGACATCACGCGTATACAAAATGTACAAACTAGTATCGATTTGCTTCAAGACAGTTATTCACAATCTGCTGAAAGCTCTTATCAACTCTTAAATTTTAGGAAAGTTTTTAGCTTCCTACTTGATTCAAAAAAATGTATAGAGTTACTTCTTCTAAAATGCATTGCTTCCATCATTTCTTTGAAAGATTCGCACATTTTTTGTATCAAGATGAAGTAGTAGAATGCCTAAAACATTTTTTCCTAAAATTTCGAAATATTCATCTCTCCCAACTACCTATACAATAGGTTCTGTTAAATGCCTGCTGAAAAATAACTACTTTCCCGGCGGATACCACGCCGAATATTGAATTACATCCGACAGACATTTATGGAAGATACCTCACAGATGTTTGCATATAGTACTTATCATTTATTATTGTATATGTGGTAAAGAGTGAATGATGAATCATATGAATTATTATTATCGTGATTATCTACAAATTCAACTTTTTGAAAACATTTCTGGAGAATGGAGTCAATGCGGACTTTATTTTCGCGAACCGTTTTCATAAAAATACTATAATCTATTTGTTTTTCACATAATAGCTTATAGCAATGAAAATGAATTGTAATGGGGTGCAAATTCTCAAACTATTATATGAAATCCCAATGCTCCAACCCTAGAGGACTATTTCAAACCACAGTGTGCCTCGTTAAATTTTGAAAATTTTCGAAGTCAGTAGGTAAAAATTACTACCAAACATACTGAGGTCATTATTAACTCGTATCAACACAATTCAGCGAACATGTGCTTGAAATTTCCCCATTATTATAAAACCATTTATTGACACATATCACCGTCATTCGAATGAATAAAGAATTGTTCTTAACAAACAATATATCTTAACATTTTTTTTCAGCTTGATTGCAAGACTAACAATCGTATAAAACATATTTGTTATGTGTTGTATGTTATCTCTTAATTGTAGTAACATTTATCTAGCTGTTTACTAACGCTGATCGGTTGAAACGATTGATACTTGGAAAATGTTACAAAGTTGATGTTCATTTTGTGAAATATCGGAATTTAGCGAAATAAATAATAAACTCTAGAACGTGATATGAAAAATAGTCATTTGATACTACAAAAAATAAAAAGGAAAAATAAGGAATTTCGCTTCAACTATTTATTTTTAGAAAGTAGTTGTTTTGTCCAAAACTGAACCAAACTAAATTTCCATTAATAAGAAATTTAACGACAGAAATATATCATACAGAATATCCAGTATAGGAAAAACAAGTTTTACCAGGTTGACAGGATCTGAATCAATTCAGTGAGTAGCTCAGTTAGGGGTTGTTTTGAAATATAAACTCAAAAAAATATATTTGAATCATGCTTCCCCAGAGGAGGTATCAAAATTCCTAATAGGATTCCATTTGTCTAATACTGACTAATTTCATTCAACGATGTGCAGTTTCAACAAAAAAACACTGAAAGTCAATTTAAAAGAGAATGCAGAAAATTTTTAAATTCAACTCATTCAGTTCAAGAATATTTTTCGTTGTCAGATCAATGATGTTTAACAGAAAGAATAGTCGGTTGTGTTGTAGTCTATGTAGTTCCTTCCATCTTGTTCATTTCTGAGTAACCTGAATGGTTTTCTTTCAAATCTTTTCTCCTCCTACTAATTACTGTTGTTTCTATAAGTCTACCTTGTGTGAGGCCTTTGGTTTTCTGCTAGGTTATCCAACTTCGTTTATTTTTGTTTTCAGTTCCATGTAGTTTCTTTATTTTTCTGCTTAAATCCAAAGCAAGCATTGCGCTGAAGGAGTTGAACATGAATGTAGCCTTCAAAATTACTAGCACAGTTCAACAATTGCAAGGTAAATACGACTAACAATATATCGGTCAGACTAAGCGAACCATTGAAACTTCTTTCAAAGAACAAGCAACACATATATCTGATTTTGGAGAACGTAAAAATTTTGTTTCGCTAAACATGCCTTGGTGAATAAATGAAAACTGTCTGAAATTGTTGAGATTAGTAGATGACACTAGATTTATGGATACCTTCGAAAGTCTGAAAAGAGCAAAGTGTGGTACGAGAACCAAGAATAATAACAAAGGTCCCGTCCTAAACAACCCTTTGTTTACTTTCACAAAAATATTGTCTTGAAGTGAGAGTAAAAGTGTACCCTATTAGGCTGGTCCTATATTGGAAGCGGAGTGGATCCGGCCACCAGACCGGAACCTGCCAGGCCAGATTAGTCCAGACTCGGCGCTACTATAAGTTTGATCTGGCTCTAAGAAATCCAGGTTCTAGAACGTCAGGATCATGCGCAGTTGATAAAGAGCGTTTTGGTTTATTGAAGATAAGTACGGATTGAAGAATCCTCTATTCTGGTTTCGATTGCGAAATGATCCTAAACTGTCTTGAACCGTCCCGAACTGTTCCCGTTGCGAACAAAATGAACATTTTCAACAGTATTTTCTCGTCTTCTTATCTCTTCATATATACGATAGGTGGCACAGTGGTCTCCTCAAAATGTGTTCTGGTTTAACCAAGTGTCCGAGACTATTTCGGACTGTTTGAGATTTTTTACTTGTACGCATCATGTCTTGCTCAGTTTCCAAACAGTTTCGGATGTTAGAACCAGAAGAAACCTTACATAGCAGGTAACTTTTAGCTAGGCGCAACACAACCAGTACTGTGTTAACATTCGACGAGGAAGATTGTCTATTACAAATGAAAAATGGACCAGGAACTAATTGATTTCATGTTATTGGACAGAAAGCAAAATGGGTTTCTGAATAAGTTCAACGAAGACCACTGTCAAAGTGAATTTTTCACAGCCTGCCTACATATGCGTAGTTCAATAGATGATGTTGAAACGCACCACCTGAACCAAAGATTCCATTTGATTGTTGTCAGACCAGTTCAGACTCGACTCCCGTCCCCGGAACCAGCACTGACTCAAGTGTAGGCTGTAGGACGGAGGACGGTGCGTCATGTGTTTGTTTTCTTCAGACCCGACCAGACCCGCTCAGATCGTAACAATTTCGCTTTCACTGGCTTGAAATATTAAAAGAGGCCAGGTTTAGAGATAGAAATTGGTCCACTTGATATGCCAACTTGGTTGGTGAAACACGTTTCGAGGAAAGTATTGCACTTCTGGTGTTTGGGAGCAGTTCGTGTTTCGTACCACTGTGGATATCGAGATATCTTCATTAACATTGTTTCAGACGATGACAATATCTTAAATAACAAGAAAGGTGATAAAATTTATATATCATAATGGCCGACAGATACACTCGTAAAAAAATGATGCATTCAACAATTTTGTCCGGAAAACGAAAAGTAATCTGCACTTTGAAGAGAATATTTTGGAAATGAGGGTTTTGATCCAGAAGGCATCCAGATGCAGAAAAAACTCAAGTTACAATAAGATACAAGAAGTTGGCAGATTTGACCTATTATAAGAAAGAAATGCTGCAGAAATCTAAAAGATGACTCTTCATTAGGTAATCGCAGTTGGGATTTGAGTTTGACTTCGATCTACTGATGTTCCAGTAGAAGGTGCGATGACAGAAAGTGGAAAACTTGCGAAGAAAGGAGGGACAAATTTCAATACGCCGATGAACACTTTTCAAAGCTCTGCAGACCATGCGCAGAAGTTTCTTTCAGATACAAAGTGAATTAGAACATATGTCATACACAGGAACACTACACAACGTGATATGTGAAAAATTAATGAAAATGACATAAAATTTCACCTACAAGAGACTTTCAATCTCGAGATGGACTCTTAGAAGTCTTCATCTGTTCATTAGCATATTTTTCGATTTTTAGAAATAAGATTAACTCAATCCTTGCAAAAACTTCAAGGCTTCATGTAATTGAATGTGAGAAAGTTGAGAAGCATATCACCCTAGCATTGTCGTTGAAGTTACTGTGTTGAAATTATTTTGATCTACGTTCTTAGCAGATTGGAGTACATATTTTCACTGACTGTTTAAGAATACCTTCATGCAGCAAGTCCTGAAGCTAGGTCAGCTAACAATACATGCTGTATTGATAGCTGTAGAAGAGTTCGAGACTGTATAAATATCTGAAAGAATGAAAATGTAGTGAAAAAAGTTTACCTCATGCGAAGAAGCTACGTTGAATGAGAAAATCGATATGTTTTTACATATGTTCTCAACAAAAATGCATTGTTACAATTGCACGTTCTATAGGCTTCTGAGAGACACTTTTCATATACGTTATATTTTGGACAAAGTGAAACCATCATCCATGTTCAAGTGAAGAAATTTTACCAAAGGTCTATGAAGCCTATACTCTGTCCATCTAAGCAACAAAGTGCTTCAAAACATTGTCATGCATAGTGCACGTGATCTTCCTGACAAAGTCGCACTTACGAACAACTGAAATTTTATTAATTGTTTTTAATAATATACGGCTGGTATAAGAAAACTTTTTAGGTGTAGTGTATGGACACAAATTGGCAGTTAGTTCAGCCGTATTAGTACTTGACATTTTAAATATTTTAAACTTCGAAATACGTATATGTACGTTGAAACGTAACTTACCACTCCGACCCTGTAGAGATACTCCTGAATGAATTCCGCCAGGCGATTGCAGTTGAATCTGATTGGCCAACAAAAAGAGGCTTGTTGATTTTATCCAATAGGTGCAAAATAACGTGGTGATTTCACATCTATTATTGTTTAGGTTACTTTGTTTGTTGGATAGACAGTGTTTGAACAGATCTTCATTTCAATTCACCTTCTCTCTCTTCTTCTTCCTTGTCTGATTTCGAAAATAGTCTCCATGATCAATTTTTTTGGTCTGACGCTAAATACAGTAATCTGTTTTAAAAAATCTATTTTAAATTCTGTTTTTCCATTAATCAGCTGTCGCCCTCATACGAACGACAACTCTCAGGAGTTGAGAAACTTGTGCGAGCTAAGAACTAACGAGGTCTTACCTTTTAACGTGTGATTCCTAACACGGTATTTTCATTTTTTTTCTAAAATCATTCCCGAAAGATTTGCCATTTCGGTTTTTTGCTGAATCAAATACTATATCAATTTTCAGACCCCTCATGAATTTACAAAATATTTGTTTTAAATATCATTACAAGTTACCATTACAAATTTACCATTCTCTGTCAGTCAGAAAATTGAAATTTTGAGAAATGAAAACACTATGACATTTATCTTATTGATTACAAATGCAGGAAAAGTACTTTTGGTTATATATTTTATATAACCACTACTATGAAGGAATTTCATCTTTTTTTTTTCTTTTTAAATACAAATATTTTGTTCTAGGTATCAAATCATGATTCGATTGTGTACTGGAAAAAACAAAAAAAATCATATTCATTGTGTTGAAATCATTCGAAATTCTGAATAACGGACTTCACTGATTGCATTGATGATATTTCATGTTTTTTTTTTTTATTCACGATGAGAGCATGAAATATTGATCTGGTTGGGATCCTCTTCAGATCGGCTTTGTAATTATTTCCTCTTCAATCTTTTGCGACCGATTATTTTGATTTTTTTCTAACATGTGTGTTATTTCTACGGAATTTTCAGCGGCAACACGGCATATTTGACTCCTTAGTGACTTCTCTTACGACTTTTTTGTGGCCTGTGGCGAATGATTTCACATCTTCTGTAAGTTTTAAGTGTTCTATTTACTTCTCACTAACCCGTTGGTCTACTAACCATTATAACTTACATTTTTATGTGACAATTTGAGCTCTCCCATCCTCAGTAAAGAAACAGTGAATATTGAGCCTTGATAATCAGATGCCATTTGACGTTTCTACTAGAAAGTTTGATATTTTTGGCCATAACTTAAAAAAAATAATTCAGCAATGAGTATGAAAAATCGAAAAATTTAACCCGCTATTTCATTAAGCAAAAAAATATTTGTGATATACGTGGTGAATTCGATTAGCAGTTTTGTTGTGTATTCGAAATTTCTCTCCACCCGTCACTAATGAGCTAGCTATTTATAAAAATGTGATGTACCTAGATATAGGCTTTTTTATTTTTTTGGTCAATTATCGAAGTAACTGGAACTGAAATGAATAAGTTTTTATTTAAAACACGATAAAACATCAAAAAATGAAGAATGCAAAAAATTCCTGATCAAGTCACGACGTTCCGTTTGTTAATATTCACATCGTTAGATACTAATAATCGAAAGATGTTTGTGGGTATGTTCTGTGATATTTAAAAAAAGTGTTGTTTAATTCTTATGAGCCGTTTGACAGTTGTTATCATTCAAAAGTATATAGTTGATTGTATTCTAAACAATAAAAACAAGAAAATGACAAAGTTGACATTGGTAAAGGCCATATTTCTGGAATTAAAACATGGTGGCTGATGCCTTATCAATATAACCGATTGAGTGAAATATGGAAAAAAAGATACTCTTCCACAAAATTTGATACCAGAAAACACCACATTATTGGTCCTGAATCCTTCAGAAGAGACATATTCGAAGCCATGTAGGGACTGATGAAAAATCAATTTATTCAATAAAATATGAACAAATAAAAGCTGAATAATGGATTCATTGTTACACATTTCGTCTGAAATAATCAAGGATATTGTGAGCACATGTTATTTTGAAATACCTGCTGGTTTAGTAACATAGATATTGATTCACTACCCTTATCTAATAGATTATTTTTGTCTCAACTGTACTGATAACTACTCAAACCCCTGTGAAACCACCATGATAATTTTGTATTCTGTTCCCTCCTCCTCCTGTATTCTCCTTTTTATGGAGATATCGTTAATGTTAGAATAACAAAATCCAATCACAGAAAAAATACTGTGTACATTCAGATTACCCTGTAATTTCAATACCATTTTACTTCCCTATTTCCGATTTTCCATGTGTTGTTTTCTCGAATTAGTGGGTTCTGCTAGCTTTACCATTGAACGGACAGAACAAAATCAAAATCCTTTCTTTAGGAAACTATTGATTTAGAATAATTTCAAACTCGATGTGGTCAATAATACTTCGAATAGAAATACCAGAGCTAACTCATCAAAAACCAAGGGAGACTTTGCAGAACTACTGGGTAGATGTCGAAAGATTGTTCAATTTGGTAATTTGTACAAGGCACAAAAGAATTTCGATAGTAGAATGGAGTACATATCTTCATTAACGGTTCAAGAATACCCTCATGCAGCAAGTCCTGAAGCTAGGTCAGCTAACAATACATGCTCTATTGATAGCTGCAGAAGAGTTAGAGACTATTAATATCTGAAAGAATGAAAATGTAGTCGAAAAAGATGACTTCATCCGAAAAAGCTACGTTGAATGAGAAAATCGATATGTTTTTACATATATTCTAGAAAAAAGCATTGTAGCAATTGCATAAAACTGAGATTCCTGCAGAACAATTGTTGGAAAAAATTTTACAATATACGAAGAAATGATAAAAAAGTGAGGAGACACAACACCTATATTTTCAAGTTCATTTAATACTTCTTTTAGTTTGGACCTCAAAGTGAACGGTACTTTTCTACAAGCATGAACTACCGCAGTCACGTTTGTATCTAATTCAATATGATATTCACCTTCTATTTTTCCCAGACCTGTGAAAATAGATGTATAATGTTTTATCAATTTATCAATTCCACAGTTTTCAGTTACATTATTCACTCGTTTAAGAATATTCAGTTTAATACAGCCTTCCAATCCTGAAATAGGTTGAGATTCTACATTTGTTATCAAGAAATCCAAATTGTATTTATTACTGCATATTAATGATATTTTGCCCAAAGCCTTAGTTTTGAAATTACCATAACTAACTGAAGTCGCATTTATTGACTGTACATTAAGCTTCAAATCATCTTGTTTCAACTGTTCTAACACACTTTGTGGTAATAAATTCACCTCACTTCCCGAATCTAGTTTGAAATTGATATTATGTTTTCCAATTTAAACATTTGAATACCATGCTTTGGCTATTTCATTAATTACAATCTCGGAAATGAAAAATTCATCATTGGAATCCTCGATTCCAATTTCTTTAATTTTTTTTTTAAATTATCAGTCTGATTGTGAGAAATTTTCAAAAAACAACAATTCTCAAAGTGATTTTTACCTTTACAATTATTACAAAATTTTACAAATGTAGGACAACTTTTGAAACTGTGATATCTGTTACATTTTGAACAATGATTTGTTTTGTACTTATATTCATGCGCAGTTTGACAACCATTCGATGAATTGACAGCCATTGATTTAGTTTTTCTGGTTGACCGGATTTGTTCTACCTTTGGCGAATCCTGCAAAACCCTTGCCTTTTCTTCACCAAGCTCCTGTATTACACAGAAGTCTATTGCTTCTGATAATGAAATGTCATTTGTCTTCAGTAAAGCCTTTTGCGCCTTTTTGTCGAAAATTCCGCTAACAATCCTATCTCTTATTAAACTGTCTCTCAAACTGCCAAATTCGCGAGTAGCAGCTCGCATTTTCAATTTCAACAACAAAGATTCAAACGGCTCACTGTTATGTTGCTGAACTGCAAAAATATTGAATCTTTCAATAGTCAGGTTGTTCTTGGGTTCGTAATATCGTTCAAGTTTACCCAAGATTACATCAGAGTTAGTTTCGTCTTCCTTTTTGTCATATTCAAATGTCTGTTTCATTTCTATAGCATCTTCTCCAATCAAATTCAGAAGTATATTGATCTTCCTTTTATCTGTTGCGCCATCCAATCCAGCTGCAGTCATATAAATTTCAAAACAACTTTTCCATTTTGGCCATTCGGTGCCGGCATTTCCTTTCAATTTCAATGGTGGAGGCTTATTGAAACCTTCTGTCATTTTGATTTTACTCAAATAATTTATTCAACTTAGTTTCTAACTTTAATCTATTTTATTTTCGAATCACACTTCTTGATCTTTTACCGCTGCCACCATATTATATTTTGATTTTATTTATTGAATGTATAATATATAAAGGAAATATTCACTTCAAGAGCTAATGACTCAACAACGTACTTTTTTATCTAACAACAAACATGACAGTTCCTATTCCTATATCTAGTTGTTATCAAAAGTATGGTAATATAATATATAACAATTACCATTCAACTCAAAATGGTGCTCAATATTACGCCGTAGGTCTCTGTATCGCCTCTGTATGTGCTGATCCCTCTTGTTCTTCGTTACGTCACATTTTGACCATAGGAACATGTTAGGATTTCTCAATGAATATAGGGAACTACAAAAAAGTTAAAACACTTTTCAAATGACGATTTTGTTATGTTTCCGGAGTTTAAACAAGCGACAATGAAAATGTGAAATCGATAGTTATGAAATATAAATGAAGTATAATATTCAGTTGTGATTTTGAAATATTGAATAATGCTATTGAATTTGAGCAAGTATGTCATACATTTCTTCAGAATCCACACATAGCCCTAACTTTGCTAACAGTGATAAATCAATATAAAATATAGCTACCTACCTAAATCCTCATGGGGATATGAAATCCCTTGAGCATGAAATATTCCAATTAATGAAATCATTGTATATTTTTCAGCCAGTTTGATATACATGGAGTATTTTTTCAATTGTCGGGACTGGTGATAGGTGAATTATTATTTAGACGAACACAGCGTTAATCAATAACAGAATTAATTGAATATTACTGGAGTTTTTTCGAAACACCAAATCGTTATTTTCAACACCTCGACACGTGTTTCAATCACCAAGTGATGCATCTTCAAAGAGGAAGATTAAAACTTCCTTCCTCTTCCTCTTTGAAGATGATCACTTGGTGATCGAAACACGTGTCGAGGTGTTGAAAATAACGATTTGGTGTTGGGAAAAAAACTCCATAATATTCATTACTGCATCAAAGGTTCCAAGCAGTGCATCATACGAACAGAATTTATTAACAACAAGACACAACGACAAACAAAGCACGAAAAAAAATTACAGGGTAACCTCGAGGAACTTACTCTAAGATTTTTCTCGATCGGCGAAGACACTGTAGAGCGGGCTTAGTTCCCGGCGGAAACCCCAGAATAAGAAATAGTTCTCGGACGAAATCCCAAAATAGAAATGTGGTAAAAAATGTGTTCGAAGAAACTCCCGAAAAACCATCAGTCACAATGGTCGGGGTCATAAATATAGTCGAGAAAGGTCAACGACTTGCGCCCAAATCCCTTGTCTTAATCCATAAAAGTGTTAACAATGAGTACCTACTCGAAACATCCCAAGTGGTGTCGTTCTAAATATTCATCTCTTTTTCGGCAATAATCGTTCGTTTCGAGAGAAGAGCAGAAAATACGAAAATGATAAGTAAAAATTAATATAAAGGAATCAACATAAAAACCCAAAAAGATGGACATTTTGGATGACTGTTCGATAATGCAGTTATGAAAAGTTAATTTCCTAACAAAAATGTATAATACAAAATAAAAATCTGTTTCTGTTTCTGTTTGAAATCTGTTTTTCCGTTAACCAGCTGTCGCACCCCTACGAACGACAACCCTCAGAAGTCGAAACTTGTGCAAGCTAAGGATTAACGAGGTCTCACCTTTTAACGTGTGATTCCTAACACGGAATCACACGCAATCACACAAATCAATGAAGAAATAAAATGTTTCTAAATGAAAGTAGTGGTAGGAAAAACTCTATACAATAATTATTTATTTTTTCTCAGCAAGCTCAGCTTCATAGTTAAACAGTCATTCTTTCGATCATCATCAATATTATCGTGTGCAACAACCACATTTTTATTTTTTGTTTTATATTGTTATTCACCTTGTTTTTATCAAATATCATTACATTATAATAATACTCAAACTTCTCTAGAACGGTTCAAATTCGCTTATTCCAGCAGTTCATTAGTGATAATTAGTAATACCGCCTCTTGTGATGTTTAAATTAGTTGGTATCTTTCCAATGACCTTTGAATTGGTAGACTGATGAATGAGTTGCTTTTTCAGCATAAAACCATTTAATATAAATAAAGCTACAAAAATCTTGTATTTGTGTTAATGAACTACTCGACATCACAACGTTAACAGTCATTAATCTCAGATGATTGTGCGGATAATTCTTATTGTACGTTATCTTTTGGGTTTAGCTCGTGGTATATATAGCGACGATGTCAGTGGTTAACTAGCCGGAGGATGGGTTTAGATTTTTCAAACAGGGTCGAATTCAGTCTAACAACGGTTATTCCCAGTTTGTTGGAGAATCTTTTTTCTTACAGACTTTGTGTAAAGTCAATTTTCTATGATTGCCATCAACAGCTCCAGATCTACTGTAAAATGCCACTTTCTAGATTTGATTTTATATGGTTCACAAGATAAGTTGAATCGGAAGTGTCACCGTTTCATTCATTTCAGTCCATTGGTTGTAACACACCAAATACCTAAATTTTCATTTTCAGAGATCTTGGATTCCACTGAGCAATCTGCCTCAATATTTCATTTAGTAGATAGTGTAATTGTCTGATTTGCCAACCTTCTAACAACATCAATTCAGTGTTCACTCTAATTCATTCCAGGGCTAACAGTATTATTCAATATCAATAGTAATCTTCTTCTCAGGAATCAAAGACTTCCTTCATTTCATAGTCTGAATCAGAACATGAAAAGTGATGTCTAGACAGAAATGACCGTTTATTTTTCCTTGTCATATAATTAGTATCGATGAACAACATCTATGCCATTAAACCTGTGTTGAGGGACTGAAACAACAGGTTGAAAATTTGATCTCGTGAAAAGTGATTGTATTCGTCAGTTTTGAAGGATCAAAAAACGGTCTCATCAAGAAGTATTCCAAACACTTCAAGGAATATCCTGTCTGTTGAAAAAATGAAACGAATTTTAATTTTTCTCAAAAAATATTCATTTATTCATCAATTTTTATTTTGTTCCCTTCAAAGTTGTCCCCCTCAGATATAATACACTTGGCCAACGTTTTTCAAATCCTGAAAACAGTTCTGATATGCACTTTTTGGTGTGTCCTTGAGCTCTCTCAGCGATTCGCTTTTCATCGTGTCAATTTCTCAATCTTGGGAACAGACAGTAATCGCAGGGAATCAAATCTGATGAATACGGTGGCTGGGTTGACGAGTGAGCAGGTGCATTATCGTGATGCAAAAGCCATGAATTAAACAATGAGCAAAACTGTGTCATTTGATCGAACTTGGCGTGCTTTTTTGGTCTTGCTCTCCTTCGTGGGCTATTCCATTGGGATGATTGGACTTTGGTTTCGATGCCAGACTCATATAACCATGATTCGTCATTCAACAATTCCTGAGCGATGCTGATGCGACGGTTTTTTTTTTTTTGGTAAAAATTCAGATGGAAAAAACTTCGTTGTCACACGATTCATGCTCAAAATTTACGAAAAAAGTGCATAGTATGATCCAACCGATATGCCGACATCCTCAGTAACTTCTCTATTATCGATTCGACGATCTCCATAACAATTTTTTTCATTTTTCCAACATTTTCTTTGGTTGTTGACGTGCTGGGGCGTCCAGGGCCTACACCGCCATTCACATCTTCTCGACCTTTTGTGAAAAGCTTATACCACCTGTAAACATTTTTCTGGCTCAGAGTACAATTACCGTATGCCACTGTTAACATTTCAAGATTTTTTAAGTATTTAGTTCCATTTTTTACAAAAGGTTGTGGAATTGGCCGCGGTGGTAGTGCGATTTTCGATGGGAAGGCCGTAGGTTCGATCCCCGCCTCGACCAGATATTTCTCTCGAGAGAATTTGTCTGGTTGAAGCTGGGATGATTCTGCAACAGTGTTAGGAATCACACTTTAAAAGGTAAGACCTCGTTAGTCCTTAGCTCGCACAAGTTTCTCAACTTCTGGGAGTTGTCGTTCGTATGGGGGCGGCAACTGATTAACGGAAAAAACAGATTTCAAAACATTTTTAAATAGATCTCACCAACAAAGTTAACATGCTAAACAGCTGAAACTGTAAACATATGTTCAAGACGAGTGTACCAACATAAAAAAATCCTCAGTCGAATGTACGTAGCCTGCACTATACAGTGTGTAAAAGCCAACAGGTCAAATTTGAATTATAATTTGATATATCTCAACAGAAAAATACTACCCCTACCTTCAACTTCCGTCGAATGACAGGTACCTACAACCCCCAATTTTTTAAATGGGAACAATATGCTTGTGATATATTGTTTGAAAGGTCTCTTCATTCTTTATTCAAAAATGTTATCGCTTTTCAAGTGTATTGCCACAATTGAGAGAAAATAAATAAAAATCCGAAATTCAATAAAATACACTCAAAACTTATTGCAATATACTTAAAACTTATTTCATGTTGAGGTATTGATAATAAGAAAGTAATATTACTGGAGTTTTTTCCCAACACCAAATCGTTATTTTCAACACCTCGACACTCCTATAATATTCATTACTACACCAAAGGTTCCAAACAGTGCATCACAAGTGAATAAGAAAGTAAGCAAAAACCATAGCAATGTTCTTTTTAGATGGTATCCTTTAAAAAACTGTAAATAATTTCTGTGGCAACGTTAGTTTAAAACGATTTGTCAACTTTTCTTTTATGTGTTACAACATTAGTTGTCAGTATTTTAGGTTAAAAGTTCGTTGACTTCAAGTCTGACACATGGTCAGATCAACGTAAATGCATAAAATAACAGTTTTACAAATGATTGATTACGTTGAGTAGATAAAACTCGAACACAACAGGAAGTAGCTCGCCTAATTCAAGAGGATTCCTAATTCACCGCCCATATCTCAAGAAACAATAAGCAAAATAGAGAAGCAGTTTTGCTAGCTTGATCATGTGGGGCAGATAAAAAAGCAGCTGCCAATGCAATGTGTGATGAACTCAAATTAGATGTGATGCTTGAGTTTGAGTAGATAGGCATCCACTACATACAATGTTAGCCATGCATCGATTGTAAACATATTAAAAGAAAATAAAATACATTTCTATAAAATGATACCTAGTCAAGAGCTCATGGTAGACGATGTTGATAGAAGAACTTATTTTTATAAACAAATGATGAATATGTTGAATAACAATATCATACAATTAGAAGACGTTATGTTTTCTGATGAGTGTACTTTGTCTCTTAACGGTCATGCTAATCGTCAAAATTACCGCTACTGGTCAACGGAAAATCCTCATTGGGTGAGAGAAGAACACACGCAATACCCTCAAAAGGTTAATGTTTGAGCAGGAATTGTAGGAAACCATATCATTGGCCCCTTTTTATTTGAGGACAACTTGAATGGCGATAATAATTTGGCACTACTCCAAAATGATGTAATTTCAAGTTAAGCAAATTTATATCCTTATCCAGGAAACCCTCAAATTTCAGTGAATACGATATGGTTTCAGCAGGATGGAACACCACTACATTACCAAGTTAATTTCCGGCAAAATCTCGATACATTTCCCAATCGGTGGATAAGGAAGCAAGGATCGATTGAATGGCCAGCGCGATCACCTGATCGTTCATCACTAGATTTCTTTTTATAAGGATATGTAAAGAGCAATATGTACCTTCACCTTCAGATTTGAATGACTTAAAAGAACGAAAAACGCTTGCGATTAGGTCGGTCACGCCTGATATGTTAAATGAAGTTAAAAGACAGCTTTATTTGAGATTAGGATGTTGCCAAGACGTTCGCGGTGAACATTTTGAACATCTACTTCGTTAACATCCATAGTTCTTTCTCGTATTCTACATTTCATTACGTTTTGCATTACATTAAAGTTTTTGAGTGTATTTCATCGAATTTTAATTTATTTCTATCTGAATTGTAGCAATAAACTTGAAAGCGATAACATTTTTGAATAGAGAATGAAGATACCTTTCAAACGTAATATCACAAACGTATACTTCCCATTTAAAAAATTGGGGGTTGTACCTGTCGTTCGAAGGGGGTTGAAGGTAGGGGTGGCATATCAAATTATAATTTACATTGGACGTGTTTCGGGATTTTTTTCAAATATGTGCTGTTGCCGAAATAATGAAGTTATTTCATTAGGCTTTTACACACTGTATAACTATGAGTATGGCAGTTGATTTTGCCAAATCATTTTCTGAATAACTTGATTTTTTTCCATTTAGTTTAGAACACACTTTTTTAAACAATCTCTTTCATTTTTTGAGGTATAATTCGGCAAGTTTATTCAAGTTTTCAGAAATTCTCGTTATGCGTTATTCTATTTATTCCAGTTATTACTTTTTTGCATTCATTTAATCTACTAAATTCGTCAAGTCCATTCGATTCCTTGTCTTTAGATTCAGTATCACTTTGCTTTTTCTGAAGATGCTAACCTTGTTAGCGAAATACGCGTCGAGTGTTTGGTGTTAGGGTAATTGATCTCTAGAAAAAGTTTTCAACTTTTACACCAAAGGTTCCAATCTCATCGTTCAAACCGATTTTTGTGAAAATCTTAGTGTTTTTGGGTACTTTCATCAATATGGCTTTCTGGAGACCTTTTGAAACAAATGATAACATTACGTGTGAGG
>WOGO01000705.1:0-21492 GCA_015342085.1 Leptinotarsa defecta | reverse complement strand
CGACATCGATGATGTTCCACTTGAATAACTAAACAAAAATATTCTTACTGAACATAACTAAAATTTTGAAGAATTTTTCAAAGCTGTGATTAGGAATTGATGTCAGCTAGTTGTTCTTAAATGCTGCATTTTATTCTTGGTGGCAGCAAATATATATTAGCAAAAGCAATTTGATTTTATAACAGTTATATGAGTGTTTTTGAATTGAAGTTAATATACCATACTATAAAATAGTTGGGAAATTATCATTGAAGTGACAATATGGTAATAAAAAAAAATAGTGTCTGAAAGCATTCCAATAAAATAATTTCATTAAACCTACAGGAAACAGTTATAAAATAAGCTTGAAATAGTTTTATGAATATCATAAAAATCTCGCAGAAAAGTGTTATAAAACTGCTACATAACAATTTACTTTTACAGGAAAATAAGTTTTATAAGTTTCTTGCAAAAACGTTTCTGTGATAAAATCCTGACTATTTTATAATAGTTTTTTGATTTTATTTCATAAACTTTTCTAGGACAAATTTATTGAACACTTTTATTGCCTACAACTGTATTGTGTTCACCGATCATCTGATATAATCAATTAGCGTTTTGGAAGTAATTATAAAATACTAAGAAAATAAAACTGTTGCGACACCATGGAATTATAAAACAACTTTGCTGGTTGGGACCTATATTTATGCTTCGGAGACCCAAATCTGCTTCTATTTTTCAGAATTGAAAACAATCAAATATAATTCACTGGTATATTCTGTTGAAATGTTTTATTCGATATGAAGACTTTTTGAAATATTTGATGTAAAGAAGGTGTTCTCTTTTGTAACTCTGCCATTATTCATGTTTGTTTTCAAGACAGGTTCTATATAGTTCGTACTGGAACTTCTGGCGTTTAGTTAACCAAGTTGGCGTCCTCAGGAGATCATTATGACTGAATTTTACTATAACAGAGTGGTAAAATTTGAAACTGCATACAGTAATACTGTATACAGTTCTATATTTCACAGTACTGTATACAGTACTACAGAGTACGCCCGTATAGAGTTCTCCATTGCAATTTTAATTTTTGCAGATTATGGGAAGTGATATACACTCTAGCCTTTGTTCGACTAGAATGGCTATTGAAAAATTACAGTTTACAAATACGGTATTGGCACACCGCTTGAAAGTATCATCAATAACGAATGCAAATATAGGATTGTTTCAACAGTTTTGTCGTTTTTATGAGTATACTTTGAACTGATATCTCAGGGAAAAGAGACCACCGTAAAGTAACCATGGTGTTCTGTTGGTGGGCTTTTGCCTTTGCAATGCAGCTGACTGGCACATTGGTGTCTAATCACTATCCTGAATATCTCCACTTTTCATCACACGAGACGATTCGATTCAAAAAAGTTCGTTTTGGTTGCGCAAAAGCAAAGAAGAACAGAGTTCGAAACGTGGATCAACCACTTTTCAAGCTATTTCATCTCTCCAATACGTCAAAACATCAAAAATCATTTGAAAGCTGATGCCGAATTCTTCTGCCATAACATGCACCATTTCTGTACCATGATTTCAAACAACTATTAGTCCTACTGTTTAAATGTTTGAATGAATTTTCTTCTTCTCCTGAAATGGTGCCTGTTCGCTAACGAATAACTCCTGGTTTTTCATTATGTTTGGGTGATTTATTTCACGATAACCCACTCTTTATCCAACAGCTTGCTAAAATCATTAACAGGATTACTGAAGAGCCTAATAATGCCCCTATACAGCCCATACAGGTCAGGATAAATTGCCAGTTACCTCCAATTATGTCAAGCGGGACCTATTATAAGGTATATCCATCTCAATTAACGGATAGTCGATGTGATTTAACTCGTTGTGACTTGGTTGGGGAAAGAGATAGAAAAATAGGTTTGCCGAATAAAAAACTATTAGTTGGAATAAAGTAAATTTTGAATAAAAAAATTATTGGATTCAATGCTTATTACCATATTCATAGTTTTTCGAAAGAAATCAGTGTTGAAGTACGAGTTTGTCAAAACAATTAGTGAAGCATGATCTACGACACAGTTGAGGGATTCGAAAAACTAGGTAAAAAAAAACATTTACAAATTTGAGTTTACGAAATCAATCGAAAGATCATAATATGAAAATCTTTATGAAAAAAAGAATTTGAGACAGTATGATCAAGTTGAATTGTATACAGGGTGTAACGAAATAAGTATAAAATATTCCTCATCGAAAAAAAGATAGGATCTTTCATATAAAGAAACTTCATTCGAGCATCCCTTGTTAAGATATAGCCCCTTAAAAGGGGAACATTAAATGTGTATCACACAAGCACTGACAAAGTTATAATATTGAAATTAACCTGACGTTTTGTACTACCAAAAAGTAATTTATTTGGTTTACCCCATGGTTGTGAGGGGTGGAAAACGCAACCCCTAAAATGTATTTCCAATGTATCTTTTTGTCTTAATATACCATTTAATTTAATACCATTTAAAATATATTTCCGATAGTCTTTTTCATTCTAAACAAAAAATGTCTCTTGGGTTTTTTCCCAAAATAAACCAGTTTGCAGCAAAAAATTATTTTACGAACAAGTACAGAGATACATCGTCATAAATGCGTCATAAATGACGTTCGGTAAGTTTTCAGTTTTTAGGCTATTCGAATTGACTTCGGATATACTATACCATATTCTTGATAGTAGTAAACGTGTTTCTTCAAGATTTAATTTTATTAAAAGTTACCTTTTGAATAATCATGAGCTCCTTTGACATCCTCGTTCATCACCGATACGGGTAGTTCAAAATTTCGATCCATCCTCTCTAAGGGTCTCGTTATTACAATTTCTCACTTAGGAATATAATATTGTATTTCTGGAAAAGTATTTTCATCTGATTTGTTTGATTTCAAAGGTCCCAAGCCCACATTTCAGTAATTGATACTACTTAAGGATGTTTCTATATTATTTTGGTTCCAGAAATATCCGTTTGAGATTTTACAGAGGGTCAAGAAATGAAACGCTGGAAAACAAAGTTGAAGAAGCGTTTCCATTTTGAAAATTCTCGAGAGAACGGTCGTCAAATAGTACACAAAATCATATGAAAATCTCTAACAGACGAGATGTTTCATATTCGAATACATTATTGAACATTCACTTTTATAGAATTTGTATAAATGTTCACCTCGTTTTTTGACTGACTACATAATGGATTTTAACGTCGAATTTGAAAATACATTTTTGTAACCTTGGCAGATTACTTGGGGATCTAATGAATGAAGATTTGTAAATGTCATCTTATAAACATATGGAACTTCCTTTGATGGTTTGAAATTAGGCTATTGTTTTATTACGAGGAGAGATCACTAGTGATTTTTTAATTGAATGAAAATTACACTTCCTTGCATATCACATTTTAGAAATTTTAAATGAAGTGGGTGCGAAAAAACCATGATTTTATATGCCACTCACAACTCTTTTCACTGTGAGTGCTGTGAATTCCTAATGTAATGAAAGAATTGAGATGATGGTCCTATTTTAGAAGGGTGGTTAAAATTCACTGAATTAAGGTTGTATCATGGATAAAAATTATCTTGTAGGAATTGTTCAACCAATATAAAATAATATAAAATATTAATATTGTAATAAAAAATCACGCCGGTTTACCTTCGCATAAATCTGTCAGCGATCATTCTTTATATAGCACCCAAGGCGTTCAATTTCATTCCTGACCATATTAAAGAAATAATGAACTTTAACATGTTTAAAAATATATAAAAATATATAAAAATATAAAAATTATAATAATAAATCACGCCAGTTTACCCTACACATGATTATGGTACCCGGCAAACACACCTTAATATTTTTAGCACCCAAAACGTTCAATTTTATTCCTGACCATGTTAAAGAAATAATGAACTTCAATGTGTTTAAAAATAAGGTGAAACGAATCAAATAGAAAACACCAAGAGCCAAACATAATGAGATCGTCCAACCAAATTTCTTCAACTGATTCATTTCCTTTTATTTTATTTATACTCATATTTTTGATTCTTTTAGCACGGGTTCAATTTTTATTTTCATAACTTTTACTTATTCCAAAATGTTTGTACTTTTAAAATGTTCTTATTATTGTGTTTGCTTTTTTTAAGTACTCTGTTATTCCCATATATATTTTTTAAGCATATTGCTTTTTTAGTGGTGTTCTTGTATTGGACTGAATATTTATCAGGTAGTTAAGTAATGTACTTTTATCTAGAAAGAGGTGTTTGCTCACTTATCGAGTATGTATCATCTATGCAAAAAAATACTTGCTGCATAAATGCTCCCATTATTGTGTTTGCTTTTTGTATTACACTGTCATTTCCATATATATTTTTCAAGTGTGATGCTTTTTTTCGTAAAGTTCTTGTATTGAATTGAATATATTTTTCTTTCCATGTAGTTGAGTAAGGTAATTTTATCTCGAAATAAGTGTAATAAAAAGTAATAAAAAAAATGTGTTTGCTGTATACATTCCCTCTCTCTCTCTCACTCATTTCATTACTAAATGATATTATTATTATCAATTGTGATCCATTGTAGATATTAATTGTTCAGTTTGGGAGATAATTACATCATTTTGATAGGCAAGGTGGTAACCTTCATTATGCTAGAGCAGGTCATTGATTGATCTGGATTTATTTACTGTTGCAGATTGTAAAACACCAAAAACTCACAGAAAAGTGTCTTCCAAAAAATATTTGAAATGACTTTCATTCATCGAATAACTACACCTTGAATCTAATAGTTACATGAACCTATAAAACTGCGATTTTCGACCCCAAACCTAACATATGCAGTGTATCAAAATGTTTAATAACAAAATTCAAATCATTAAGATAAAATAAACAAACTCTAATTACGAAAACGTATTTTTCTTATTCCCAACCGGGTTGAAAAATGTCAAAATCACCTCCTCATTATCATCACAATGAAAATTATCTTTATTATTACTACAATTGACTTTATATTCATGTAGTTTTGAGAAAAAGTGAGCCATTTTTTTTCCGAATATTAACTCATGAGGTATCAATTACAGCATTGATGAATTCACGCCATAGCTATATCTAGCGTATCATTGATAGTTATTTTGAAAAAAAACTAACAAAATCACAAAAATAGAGTTTTACCTTACTGAGTAGTTTTCAACCTATTAAACTCCCAACAAGTACATTAATAAAGTGATCTGAAACATGTGCGTGCTTATTATCCATTGAGGTGGTAAGTGGGGGGGCGATTTTCATAGTTTTTTTGCCTAGCTCCCATCGGTTCTGAAAAAAGAGACTTTTGTGATAAGATAAGATCACTCGAGATAAGGTCTTATGACATCACGTAGAAACTTCATTCTGGCGTTTGATAAATGAGAATCTTCTTTCAAAAAACCATCACATCGTTTGTATTGGGTCTATCGACAGCATAAACTTACTAAATGATTTTTTGATATAACACCTACTTTTTAGTTGCGACAAATGGTCTGAGAAAGTTGACTTTTTGACTAGAAAATTAAAACTTTCACTATAATAAGGGAGCCCAAGCAGGGATTTCGGAATTCACTAAAGCGCGGCAGATAAATATACAGGGAGATACCTTGTACCCGGTTAAGTACCTCCACCAAATATGAGCCCCATATATAAGGCCGCCCGTGAATGATAAAGGATCAGATTATTAAAAAAAATTATTATCAGAAATTCTCGAGCGCATCAGATTGAGGTAGGGTGAGTTAATTACATGCTAAAAAGTGTATATTCCAGTAATCTGATAATTTGAGAGTGACGTAAAGGAAGGGGAGGGCAGCAAAGTTGTAAAAAAATAACGTCATTTCAACATTCTCGAGCGTGGCTAGTTTTTTTTTAATTTTGAAGGAAATAATTCAAGGATAACAAAAAATGTATAATCTGACGATTTCCGTAAGCCGAAATAACAAAAATTCGTCGAGAAAGTTTAATGCGTGCAGCTGTGTCATATTTATATTTCCCTCTCCGAATTTCTATTCCTCTTTCATTTTTTCTCTATCTATTATTCTCTCACTCCGTCCCCACTCTCAGTTCTGTTGCTATGACGCTATCACAGCTGATCACAGAGACTCGTTTGTGATGAAGATGAAGATTAATTAATCAATTCATTATAAAAAACTAAATTCTTCTAAGCATTTTTTTAAAATAATTTTCTTAAAAATACAAGTATTCTAATTGAAAAAAATACACTTATTCATTTGCATGCTATTTCCTGAGATTGTTCAATTAATTAAGTTCAATGATTAGAAAAAAAAATAGGCAAATCCCTCTAGATAATCGTCAGATCATGAGACAGCACTTCTAGAACATAAAGATGAACCATATATATCTTAATCTGACGCGCTTGAGTATTTCAAAATGGCAAATTTTTTTGCACATTATAATAATGGCCGCAATACGTGTTTCGCTCTACAATATGTTTCACCAGTAGGAATTTATTGAGTCATGTTGGAATAGCTCAATAAATTAATGGGAAAGGGCTACGTACGATTTCCGAGTAGGAAAATTTCACCAATATCGTATGAGGTCTGCTAAATTTGTTTTTTAATAGGGAATCGTAGTCCTCTCTCCTAGATAATTACGATGTAATAATCATTACCTAATTTATTGACCTGTTTTTTCACTAATACCCAATAAACTGAGGATTATGTGCCATATGTAGTAACTATACAGGGTGAACCTCGAGGAACTGCATCGATCGATTGTGGGAAAACTATAATTTGAAAGAATCTGAAAATTTTACAATATACTAAAGTCGATGGGGGCAATTCGGCTGAAATATTTTCGTAATGGCGGCACTTTCGGTGATACTGTAAGTAGCTGTCAACTTCGTTATTTTGAATGAAATACCCTATATATTACATTACATTTTTGGATTCTACATCAGAATCTAAATACTTTTTGTGCATAATGTCCTATATCTGCACATTGCCTCTTATGGATCCAAAATTCTTGAAGTTTTGTATAATTTCCATGACAGTATTTGGTGATGGTTTATTTTTTTCCGGAAATCTGGTCGCAAGTCCTTGAAATAACTTCATCACATTCTCCGTAAATAATAAATAAATTTTAATTATCTTTGTTTATGTAATTTAATCGTCCCTGCATTATTTATTATTGACAATTCGCAAATGACAAGTACTGACATTATCGTGTCCATTGATTGTTTTCTAACGCCGCGCTGTCATTGACAACTGACAAAATTTAGAAACCGTGTAGTAAGTATTCTGTTGATAGAAAAATATCAAATTGCAAATATTTCAAAAACTACTAATTTTCGGAATAGGTATTTTTATACAGTTTCCCTTATTCTTATTGCTTAATACGATTAAATCATATAAATGGAGGGTTTCCATTTGAAAAAAGTCACTTTAGACGGTTGTAAATTTCATTTATATTGTTTTTTACTACACTGTATTAATAATTATTGAAATTTCATATGAAGTCTACTAAATTTGGTTTTACTCTACAAGGAAATCGACCAAAACATCGTTTTTGACATAAAAACTTGAATATGTCAAAAACGTTTAGGCTTGGATATAGGACATTATGCACAAAAAGTATTTAGATTTTGATGTAGAAACCAAAAATGTAATAATATTCGGCGGCACTTCCGGTATAACCAGAAGTGCCGCCGTATCGAAAATATTTTATCCGAGTTGTCCCTATCAACTTTAATCAAATTTTCAGATTTTTCCTAATTATAGCTTTCCCACAATTTATCGATGCAGTTCCCAGAGATTCACCCTGTATAACAATGTTGTGAGTGAGTAGATAGAGTGAAATTCCTGCTTGAGAAAGCTATGGTCGCGGCTTTTGTAGAACCTGTTTCATGAAAATCTTACAGCAGACTGTATTAGTAATATGTACATCTGAAATGTTATGCAAGATTTTCATTAGATCATTATATTTGAATTTTTTGAACGATTCCCCCAATTATATTACATAAATAACAAAATATAAATGGCCGTAAACCTAGAGGAAACGCTACACATTTGCAACAGTTTCCCAATTGACACCCAACCAAAAACTGCATTTTAAAGGTTTCTTCAGGTTACCATGTTCACTTTGAGCTAAAACTGCTTCAACCCAAGCGCTAACATACTGCATTTTGCGTGTATATCCGCTTGGGTTGTGCAATGCTGAGCAATTCAGGATTTCAAGTCTCTACTTCTTCATAGCCCCGCTGAATATGGGAATAGTAGAGTCTTTCGTGCTGCCGTTATTTCCTGACACAATGGTTTACCATTATCAGTTCTTGAACTCATAATCCTGTTAACAAACCTAGAAGACTATCTGGTGTAGCCAGAGAAGCGACTTTATTCACCGGTGGTAAAATACTTTGCAGGAATGGTGATGCATTTTTTCCTTTCTTTTGCAGATGCTGCTCATCAGTGGACAACCTCCATCGGTTCTTCAGCAACTTTGTGCATTACCATTTCCATATTTTTCTGTAGAAGCTCTTTCCAATGTTCTGTATCCGACACTTTTAGCTTGCTGCGCTGGTAATGACCAAACGACGTCTATTCTAAAACAAGAATTATCGTACAGTGTAAGTATATTGTATGTAAATGTCAAGAATGAACAAAATACAGCAGTTATTTCATCAAAAATTTCTGATAAAGATACCATAATTAGACAATTCATTATATGACTTACTATACGTTCATTGAAAATCAGTAAGAGAATATTAATTTTTCAAAAACAGTACAATATAGAATATTTTCATTTTTTCTTTATATATATATTAGGTTGTTTCATAAGTTTTGTCCGTTTTTATGAGTCTATTTTAAATTATAATATCTCAGTGAATATTTATTCAATTTTATCAAAATAAGCGCCATTTGATGAAGTCAACGTTTCTGCTTGGTCTTGATTGACGAAAATTGTACCGGTGAGGAAGTTATCGAAGTGCTTGAAAAGATGGTAGTCAATTGGCCAGAGGTCTGGGGAGTATGGTGGGCGAGGTAGAACTTCGACGCTCAATTCGTTTAATTTTCTGACGGTGATTTGTGAAAGGAAAGGACGGGCATTGCCGTGGAGCAGGAACGGACCTTTTCTGTTGACCAGTGTTGGCTGCTGCTGACGCATTTTTTGTACAATTTGTCGATTTTCTCACAGTAGGACTCTGCTGTGATGGTTTGGCCCGATTGCAGAAAGTCATAGTGATTTACAACAGCCGCTGATCACCTCAGAGTAACCATGAACTGTTCGTGGTTAGTTTTTGCCTTTTTGCCTGGGTGACTCATCGGTGTCCAACTAATGTCCTGAACGTCTCCTCTTGTCGTACGTAGAGAATCAACTTTTTATAACACATTGGTTGCCAAAAACAAAGAAGAGCTGACCTCGAAACCCAATAATTTCTGATTTAAACCATCAAAAAGTGCATGGGAGCTGATGTCCAGTTTTTCTGTCATTCCACGCACCATTTAATCGTCCAATCTCCACCGGGTTCCTCAAATCATCGACCTATATCACTGTGGCTCGACCACTTCGGGGCTCAGCTTCGAGACTGAAATCTTTGGAATGAAATTTTGCAAATCAACATCATTGACACTATCATTTCCAAATGCCTGGTTAATTTTTCGGGCTGTTCCGACAGGGCTTTGGTTCAATTTGAATTCATAGATACAAATTTGCCGAAATTCGCTTAAAGACTTCATATAGTATTAGTTGAAAAGTGTCAATGAATTAAAATTCGGAAAAAATTCTCTATCAATCAGTATATACCACGACGGAGTAGAGTAAATATTTATTGAGCTATGGAGCTACAAAAAATAGGTCAATTTTTTTTGGTTGAATGGTGTTATTGAAAAAAAAAATCATATAGATGTACTAAAGAATAATTCGGAAGGTCCTAGGTAACACTCATCACACTACTCGCCTCAGCAATCTATGGTATTGATCAGATGAAAAAATAATAAAATCGTTGGGCGTAGCGTAACCTGAGTACTACGCCCAACGATTTTATTTTTTTATCTGATCAATACTGTAGATTGTTGAGCAGAGTGGTGTGATGACTTCTACCTAGGACCTTCCGAATTATTTTTCAATTTTTAGTACATCATTTGCATCATTATTATTTTTTTTTTTTCAATGAAACCTTTTAACATATTTTTTTTACTTATTCAATTTCAAGGTTTCAGTGTATAATTTTGTTTCTCAATTCTTGTCACTATGTTCAGATCATTTAGTGCCTCAGTATTACAAGGTAATATGTAATCCACCATTTTCTACCTGCGGCCATCTTGATTCAGAATGGTACATAATTAATTAATTTTTTTTTTCGAAACTAAATGTGTGTACCAAATATTGGATCAATTTGTCAACAGGAAGCGGGTCAAACTTCAAATACTGAAATAAACCAACAGGGCAAGCTAAATAAAATTGTTTGATGTCATAAAACAAACAAAATTTTTGAAACAATTTGATACTAGCAGAATATTACCGTAATGATAATAATGATACGATATTTCAATAAATTTCCGCATAAAATTCATAAAAAGGATAATTCTTTCAGAAAAACGTCTGAACATGTCACGTGATATATTTTTACGCTTCTTCTGCCATTTTCGAAAAATAAAAAAGGATATTTTGGTGAAAGTGATGACGTCATCGAACTTTTTTTTGATAACATTTATTTCATCAATTCGGACTTCCACTGTCTAATATAATATACATTGATTCGAAATCCCTGAAAAAAAAAATAAAAAAGATAAACGGAAAATAACAATTTTATTAAACAGAAAACTGAAATAACAAAGAAATAATATACAAGCAACAACCAAAAAAAAAATCTGAACCAGAAATCTAACCACCATCAATCGACTAAGAGAGGAATCATCAAGACTCTATTAGACCGTGCTTTCGGGCTCAGTAATACAAAGGAAGGTCTCGAAAATGAACTAGGCATTATCAAAAATGACCTTCAAGGGAATGGTTACTCCAGAGTAATGGTAGAACAGGCTTCAGCTAGAAGACAGCAAGAGCCTCACAAGGAAGAGAAGCCACCACAACCAGTACTTGTACTTTCCTACATCAGAGGATAAGAAGGATTGGGTCCAAGTACAACATCAGGATCTGCTTCAGATCTGGTAACACTATTCGTAGCAGCCTCACAAAAACCAGGCCACCAAACGCGGACTGCGATTCCAAGAATTGCATTTACCGGATACCCTGCGAGTACGGAGAATCATACATCGGTGAAACTAAGAGGCTATTGAAAGTTCGCATAGCTGAGCACAAGAAACACACACAGCGAGGAGAAATCAGCAAATCCGGAATAGCAGAGCATGTATGGACTCATCAACATAACATCAAGTGGGCTCAAGCTGAAATCATCCACAAAGAAGAACACTGGTTCATGAGAAAATTCGAAGAAGATGCCCTTCAATTAGTGGTTTTTGTGTTTTGCAAACACATTTGCAATGAGGTATGACAATTATGGAAAATGGGATATGATATGTATATTTTGTATAAACTAGAAAAAAAACAGAGACAGCAAGCAAACTGTATCACAAGAGGTATCCTGAGAGAAATCAACCTTTCAGAGACTTTTTCGAAAAATTGCCACTCAACCTAATTGATGGTGGTCAATTTGAAATGAAAAGGCCAACATTATATGAATCAATAGAGAAAAGGAGTTGAAAGAAATAGTTGTTTCAGGAGCTGTTTAAAATGATCCCAACGCAAAAATTGAAAATATCAACAGGCCTGCCAAGAACTAACGTTAGGAGGATTTTGACAAAAAATACAAATTCAAGCCATACAGGACCAGAAGAGTTCATCAACTCAGACCAGGAGATTTTGAACGTCGCATGGCTTTTTGCCAGTGGTTCCTGCAAAGTTGTAACCAAGGGCAAGATTTTTCGTTAAAGTGTATTTGGACAGACGAAGCTTATGTGAGGAGTGCCGGCATTTTCAACCGCTACAATTCTAATACATGGGCACAACAAAATCATCTTTCTATTGTGGAGCAGAGAAATCAAGGGAAATTTTAATTTAGTATGTGGGCAGATGTTTTCAGGAGTACAATTAACGACCCGTACATTTATAATGACGTAATTCCTTCTTTTTTCCTCTTAATTTGTTAATGGCCATTGCAAATATTTTATTCAAAGTGAAAGGGGTATATTTTAAGAAGAAAAGTTTAATTGAATAGAATTGGCTGATACTTGATGAAAATTCATATAACAACTCATTAATATAGTTTATTGTATAATATTCACTATAAAGGGTTTTAAAAAAACTTCTTCATGTTTTTTGTATAATTATATGTTCATATAAAAGTAGCTTTCTCGAAAGTATTCTTCGTTTCATGTTTTCAATGTTTTTATGAAAGTAGTTGTTTCTGAATGCAATGAGCTTTATCTGTCGAAATATTTAAATTTTTTTTGGGTTTCAACGGCATGGACTGCTTTATAATCAATCTCATGTTCTGAGTAGTCATTGTTTATAACTTCCAGAACCACCTAGGAAGCGTTACGGCTGTTCGTAGCCCATCAGTCATGTTATGTTGCAGAATTATCCCAAATTGAAATTTATATGTTATAAATAGTTTTGTATAACTGAATATTTTCTTGAGAATTTTATGAGTAACAGATATAGAAATATTAACAAATTAGAATTTATTCAAGCTGATGAGAATGAAACTGTTAGAAGTAAAGTAAGTATATTAGTAACTGGAACAAAGGAAACGAGACTCTTGGAATGACTGTAATCAAAGAAATGGAGAAGTATTTTTCAGATACTTAGAGGAAAGCAGTAAAAATATGCAGTGTATGTTGCCTTTGTACAACATCGACAGCAAAAAATTGGATTTTGGTAGATCATTTTCCGCTTCAATTGGTCACAGACAAATGACATCACCGAATGTTCATAATTAATAACACCGTGATCTATTGTGTCCTATCGGGAAATGTAACGTCGATGCATGTCTTCCTAGCAATTAAAGAACTCTAAATTATGCAACACCGTAAAATGCATCTGGTAAGTACCAAGAGAAATGACTAATTCATCGAGCTGCATATTTAATCGCCTTCTACTAGGACCGGTCTAGATTGTAAATTATACATGATTGGCAAGGATAACAGTGCCTGTAATTTGCAGCTGGACAAATAGCGTCTAATTCTAGGACTAATTGAATACACCAGACAGAATAATCAATATGTTGGAAAGGGAGTTGTTTAATTACTGAACCTACGGATATCTAACCAGAAACTATAATTGAAATATTGGTATTGGTCACTCAAACTCACAAAAGGCTGAGAAACAAGCTTTCTATATTCTGAAAGAAATAAATTTTTTAGCGGAAGTCATTTTTTATGGAATAAAAACAGTTTCTTATCGATCTTTCTCGGGAATTTTCAACTTCAACAATCTGAAAAATATGAAAATTATAATGGGGAACTCAATACAAGTGTAAAAACGGCAAACTTTTTAGTTTACTCTCATAAGTTACTGTGTAAAATCAAAGTATGTTTCACAAAAAAATATTATATTTATCAGTAACTTATCGTAATTAACAATTTTGCCTATCAATAAAATTGCTAAGAAATAATACAATACTTATTTTAATATATAGGTATGCAGTTATTCTTTTGCTGATTATTCATTTCTCAATTTTTTCGACAGATGTCAAAGGAATATTTTTCTTTGTGAAAAATACTGTGAATTTACGCAGTAACTTATCGGGGTAAACTAAAGAGTTTGTCCTTTCTACACTTGTATAATGTTCTCAAAAAAGATCGATAAAATGTATTTTCTTATTTGGGGAACTCAGGATATGTATGATTGACACACACGTTTATAGATAATTACAAGCTTTGATCATGATCGATCAATCAAAGTACATATCCATATCAACAACCTCTCATATGGGTGTTTTTTAGATACTGCAATAAGTGAAAATAAGAAGTTTCAACAAAAATTAAAAAAGTAATTAGGCGGGAAAATTTGAGAAAAAAGATGAGTGAATTTCATCAGCACATTTTTGAGAGAAGTTTTCGTTATTATACATTCTGGTAAGTCATTATTTTTATTTTTTCTTGAGAATAAACTTACAAGAAGAAGGTTATAGCTTATTTTTTCTAAAATTTCAATTAAGGCGAAAAGAAACTAATATGTTACGAAAATATTTAGTCAATCGAACACTTAAATACCTTTTTCTTCGGCAGAGTTTCTCATAAGTTGCAATAAATCATGAATATCAATGAAAATAAGAGTCAAGCTAGACGTCCCAGAACAGCTTTGCTAATTTTTGGGAAAGAAAGTTTTTGGCTTTCTACTACTCCATCTTGATACAAAAAATAATGAACTCTATACATGGATGTGTAGATGATGCAAAGAAGTAACTTTCAGACGCAAACTGAAAGAAAGTCCTCCTGAAACAGCTACTTTCATATAAACTATGAATTACACGAAAGAAAAAGAAATTCTTTCGAAACAAATACTTCTATATGAACACTGAAATATACAGAAGATACTTTTCTCTACTCAGTTTGTATTTCAAACATTCGTTGTGGAATAAAAATCAGATATCATTCACACTTTAAATGAATGGTAATAAATTGAACTCACATGGAACACTGTCACCCTCACTTAAAGTCACTTAAAAGTCACCCTCTCATTTCAATTTGATATTATAAGTTATATACGGGGATACTTTTTTTCTGTTTACAGTGCAAATGGGAGCATGTTTGTCAAAAAACCTAATGATGTATTAGTTGAGAAAATTTACTTTGGAATTGATATCTTGCATAGTCACAATATCACCCCATGGTAAGCAGCATCTTGACAAAAAAGTTCATGATTGAAGTTCTTGAAATTTCTATAAAAAAATCAAGTTATCATAAGTGTTTTCACCTTCGATATCAATATCGAACAAAGACCTAATCGAGGAAGAAACAGCCGATGTAGGTATTAATTTTTTCTTAGGAAACAATATTTCGAAATTAAATCGCGAAACATACATTTCTCTTGAAGTACCTACACCATAAGTTATGATGATTGCCTGCCGGAAAACCACTACCTCCCCGGCTGATACCATAACTAGACATTATTTTTCATTAAGATGAGGACCATATTACTAGTAGTAGTTCAACCGCAGTCGCAGGAAAAAATATTTTGCATTTTTGTTGGCCTCTGTAAGATGGCCTCTACTGCCCAAACATCAGTTTTTTCAATGATTTTTCAATATCTGTAAACCTAGGAAAGACTCGGCTGTAGTGACAATCAAAGGCGAATTGGTCAACGGAGATTATTGTGTCTTTTTTACTTTTTTGTCTCCAGCATCGGCAAGACAGTAAACGATGATGTCGCGTGAAGTGGCGTCATTCTTTTGGGAATTTGCGTCTTCGTTGTCCTCACCCAGCAGCTCCTTTGTGAGGTCATAAAGAACACCATTTATCTCCATGGCACGATCAACTCGGAATCTCGAATCCAGTGCCATCAAATAAACGAATATTCGTGACTCATCTCCCACAGGACGTTTGGTTAAACAGAGATGACAGGACTAACAATAACAAGCAACCAATTTTTTAACTTTAAATTTTCTCTGGACCCAGGTTGACCCATCACACAAAGAGAGCAACAACAGAACTCTGCAAGTTGAAAAACTCCAGGTTGCATTCGTCTCATTTGAACATCGGCTACGGAGGCGATTTCAAGTTTGGATTGAAGTAGCCAGGTTCAATTCAATACCACAAAAACCCAGCCATGCTTTATAGGTTATTTATTTTGACAGGATCCACCACATACTTAGTTTCTGTAATGTTCTCAGCAATTTCACTTAGCTTAGGAGCTAAGTAATATGCATCGATATAGAAAACTGTAAATATCTCAAAAACGATCACCTCCAGCGTAGAAGCGTACCTTTGTTAAGCCGGAATTACATTATTATATTGTGGTGTGTTGTGATGCTCTCTGACGTGACGGCGAGTGTGCAGACTATTCTGTCGTGTCGGGGCGTGCCATGACGTTATTTTGAGTCAATACAGTGGTGACCTTTGCAGTAAACGCATGCGAGCATCTACAATATTTTCCTACGATTCGGATGGTAATATTGAAGAAAACCTTGGGTGTATGCTAATGTAAAATTTAGTTGAAAAGAAAGTAAAAAAAGAAAATATTGGGTTCATCGAGTAAATACTCTGAGAGGTAGTCGAAGCGAATATCATTTACTAGCGCTGAAGACAGATTTCATCAATATTTCAGAATGTCAAAAAATAAATTTGAGACATTAAAAAAATGCAAACCCGTATTTTCTAACAAGTTCAATTAGTTCGTCAGATATCTTGTGCACAAATGAATGCAAACGACTATTCTCTGGCTGATTAACGCGTCAGATTAGAAACATACTAGTGTGGAGTGTTTTGACGCGTCATAACCCCACCATCGTTCTGACGCCGATCGGGAATCGACCGATCGCCGTTACGACAGATCGCGTCCCGATACACTGCACTTTAGTAATATAATTCTAAACAAAATAAATCTATGGATACGATATACTTGTGGCGCGTCACGACACACCACGACACAATAATATAAAGCGTCACGACACACCACGACACAATAATATAATTCCGGCTTAATTCCGGTTTTACTTGGAGAAGGTGTAGGAATTGGATTTTTTCATGAAAAGTACAGAAAGTTTACATTCGTTAACGTTTTTACATACTTGTGTATGAATAGTATGTGAATATATGTTACTATCGTTATTTGTTGATTACAGGAAAAAACGGCTATAGCCGAATATCGGGGGGCTAGTTGTAACAATATGTGGTTTCTTAACTATGAAAGCTTACTTCTCTGGTATTTAGGAAATCCACTAGTATTATTCCAATTAACAACTATTTCAAATAAAATTTTAATGAAACCTGTAACCGCTTGAACTTTCAAGATTAGTTTTTAATTTAACAGAAAAATTTTAAAAAGTTAACAAATAACATGTTTTTCCTTCACATAAATTATATAAGAATTTTAGGCTTACAGCTATTTATAATTTCAAATACTTTAGTAATCAGACTTTTGATTAATTTAGCGTATTTAACATTATTAACCTTAGGCACCTTATAACGAAGTTATCCTTTCAAGTTTTATTGTTAATCAGAATAATATTAAAAAATCAACAAAAACATATTCTTACTCAAACTAAAAAGAGATTTCAGGCTCATAGCCATTTATAATAATAAAATCTCATTTTCTATATTAACCAGCCTTTTACTTGGCGTAGATAAAATATGGCTCTTCAGCTTCCTGAAAAAACGTTCCCTGCAAGTGGCCGTCGATGGATTTCTCTCGAATATTTTTACCATCAACGCTGATGCTCCCAAGGAATCCATATTCTCTCCAACCCTCTTTTTATTGTATATCAACGACTTATTGGGAAAACCTATTATATTGCTTTGCTGACGATAGCACACGTCATTACATTTGGATTCTTGGACATCGGCAGCGGATGCACATCTTTAACGCCAGCAGGAAGTTGAATATCTCAATGAGGATCTAGAAGTAATTTCGAATTGGTGTGAAAATAACCAGGTTCAATTCAATGCTACAAAAACTCAGGCATCGGTTTTTTCCAAAAAGATAAATGTTTTCAAACCGGATATAGTAATGTCAGTTCAGACAATTCCGCTATCTGCTTCAATAAGTTTGTTGGGGGTTAAAATGGACACCAATAAGTCTTGGCACAATCATGTCGATGAAATTGTGAAAGCTTGGAACACTGTTCCGAACCAGAAAACTGTACATACCTCAGCAATTGTTGATGCTTTATAAAGCTCAGATCAGACCTTCTTTGGAGTATTGTTCTCATGTATGGAGGTCCGCCCATTAACATACCCTGAAGCTACTGGATTCCATTCAGAAAAGAGCCATCCGCATGGTTGGAGACGCGAACAACCTTGACAGTCTGAAACATCGAAGAAAGGTTGCAGATTTGTCTCTCTTCTACAGATACTTTTAGAGGAAGTGTTCAAGTGACTTTGCACATTTGATTCCACCAAGAGCGGTCCACCAAGAGCGGTTCATATTTGGAGAATGACGGTAATGTGGAATAAACTTCCTGAGAACTTTTTTCCAAATGGATTCAATCTGCAGCGATTGAAATCTAATATGAATCATCACTCTCGTACAGGCACAGCTCTAAGAACGCCTTCAGAATTTTCTTGTAGTGTTTGTTTTTTGTTCTTGAAAAAATCAAATCAGTCTTCATCGGAATTACAATTGAGACACTCAAATGAGGTATTTTTTCCTGTTGCACATTTTACATGTGCCCCATGCACATGATGCATTGTATCCACCCCTCGTTCGAATTTTCATGAGCTTCCCCACAAGCTAAACAAAACCATTCTTCGAGTTCAGATTCCGATTCAGAATTTGAAACTTTCTTTTTTACTTTTTCTATCCATTGTCTTTTAACAATCTTTCTCATGTCCTCTTCCTCGCGATCTTTAGTCATCGTTCTTTTGCCCTTTCCCATGCCTTTCGTAGTCTCTTATCTTTTTTATTTTATTACAATTTTCCTCATATTCTTTTTGTAATTTGTTCTTCTATTACGTGCGTGAAAACGCGCATTTTCTTTTACGTTGAGGGCGGTTAGTGAATTTTCGTGGTGGAGCTTGCGGGTAAGGTCTTATTTTAGCTGGACAGAAATCATTTTGCTTTTGAAGACCAGAAGGTCCAGCATTCGTCTCAAAGTCAGATTGACCTCCAGGTAAATCTGTTGCAAGTAAAGTTTTACAAAAAAGTATTCATAACAAAAGATAGAATTTAAGTACGTCCCGCGTAATTTTATGGAACTGATTAATAAATAAGGGGCAAGTTGTAACAAGTTACAACTACCCCCGTAAAAGTGTTACAACATACCCCACAGCGAGGTTCTTTTAAAATAATTTCTGTTAAAAAAATCGCTTACTTGATGTAAAATTACAGCTAATTACAATCAAACTGAACAAATACTAAATGATTACCTTTTCTACACCTGTATACTTTATTACATTTTTTCCCAAATTGTGAAAGGAAAAAATTTTAATGAAATACTTTTTTCGTCGAGACTCGCCATGTATGCCTTCTTCATGAATAAATCAGTTTATTTTACAACTCATTTTCTGTGAAGATGCATCAGAATTACTGAGCTCAAATAAATATTTGATGATGAATAAAATGATCATAATGGTGGACTTCTACGTAGAAAAGCCTTTCGCAACTGGTTCACAATAATAATTAATCATTTCATTTGACACTAAATACTACCGCAAATTGGGATATTTTAAGAGATAGTGAATCCTCAAGAACAATGGCATACTCCACATTTGAAACCATTTTGACATCTACCGAGGGCGTGATCATTAAGTGAATAAAAAAACTGCACGATTTTTTATATTTTTTTTTCAAATCTGAACATGGAGGCAGATTTTAGCCTCCAAATTTCTTTAGCTTTTTTCAATTGTCAAATACCCACAAAAAATTCGATAAAAAGTCTGATATCCTCGAAAATAAAAAAGTATTTTTGTTCAAATTCTCTTCTTTTGATAAACGAGTAATATGACAGAGATACTAAAAATTGGAGATAGTTTTATGATTTATAATTGATCTGAATAATTTAATAGCGGGTATATCAGACACCAATATGTTTTGGCACAATCATGTCGCTAGAATTGACAAAAGCTGCTTCTCAAAATCTTGAAATACTGTTCCGAATCGGAAAACTGTACACACCTCAGCAACTTCTGAAGCTTTATAAAACTTATATCAGACCTTCTTTGGAATATTGTTCTCATGAATGGAGCTCTGTCCCCAAACGTTTTTCCGAATGGATTCAATCTCAAGCGCTTTGAATCCAACGTGAATCGCTCTGAGAGCGTCTTAAAGGCTTTTCCTGTAGTGCTGGTAATTTGTCTTTAAAAAAATATTGCGGAAAATATGGTAACTTGACAATGATAAATTAGGAATTGAAATACTTGCATGTAATTATTAGCCCACTCCAATAAACGATTTAAAGATACTTATTAACGACTATAAATTGAGTGTATCTAATTAGATGATCAGTAATGAAACTACTAATATGTGCAGGAAGTTGGAGACATAAATTCTAGTGAATACCGAAATACGCATTGTATTGAAAAATAATATTATTTTTCAAGTAAATTTGTTTCCTTTCATATTATTGCTTATTATTTTTCTGAATGCCTCTTTAAATTCACTCATTTTATAAATTAATAATGACATCATAGTTTGAAAATGAATAATCGCCATAGTTTGAAAAAGACACTGCAAAAATATCATATTCTGTACATTACTTGAAGTTCAGTTGTATAAATGGCGAAGGTTCCAGAAGTAGTTGGATAGCGTCCGATATTTGATTTTCCAAACGAACACATTTATTTGCCTTCATCCTGACACAGATGTGTTAATGAAATTGAAGAAACATAATCAAGGATATGAATAAATCCGCAAAACTTCGAATTTCATATTCATCAATTATAAAACACTTTTTCCACACAAAACACTGTCTCTTGACGCCAAATTCGCAAACTAAGTTAGCATCAAGAGATGACTAAGACTAATGTTATGATTTTCTAGACGTTTTTATATATAGGATCTATCATTAAGCTCTTCCTATCTTTAATTTCAATAAAAACAAAGTGTGAGTGAGAAATCATCGACATTTTTTATTCGTTGAAAGACCTATTGATGTCATTATGTGTGGAATATAACATCGTTCAAATGTCCGCCACGGCTTCTCTAGGTGCAACACATCCGAAACGCCTAATTTTCCATGACTCTGGCGCATAAATCAGGCTGAATTTGACCGATGGCACGGGTTATGTTGGCTTAGAGGATCTGAGACAATTTGTATAAGATTGAATATAATTAAATATACTTGATAACTTTTTTGGAACGTATATTTTGACAAGTAAATAAACTCGAATGTTTTTAAATAACAACTACAACATAGTTATATACAGTGGGCTCATCCATCATACAGGAACAATCTTCATTCTGCAACACCCCCACTTGATGAGGAGCCCAATATAGAAGTAGAAATCCCCATGTAATATCTTCACCACTCGTGTTTTCTTCTGTTGACTGCTTTTGTTAAAGAATCTGCAACTATTTCCTCGGTGGAAACTTTTGTTACGATACTTTTTTCATTTCTGACAGCTTCTCTGACAAAATGGTGCTGAACATCAATATGTTTAGTTTTAGCGTGATGAGAAACATTTTTTGACAGATTAATTGCACTTTTCTTATCACAATATATGGTGATTGTATACTTTGTCTCAGTTAGTAGAATTTTTTCAATAATTTGATGCAACCACTGAGCTTCTTGTGTTGCATGAGAGAGCGCAACGTACTCTGCTTCAGTTGTAGATCTTGCAACGGTTTGTTGTTTTTTACTCAACCAGCTGATCACGCCATTTGCGAATT
>WOGO01000704.1:0-21499 GCA_015342085.1 Leptinotarsa defecta | reverse complement strand
AAAATAATTGTTATTCCAATTTTTATTTTTTGATCTAGAATGCCATGGATTCTTGATCAAATAACATGGGAAAACTACGACTTTGAGGCTTGTGACTTCACGGTGGTTTCAAGAATTATTTCACAGTCGCAAATATGAACTTTTTCAGTTACTTAACTTGATTTTTTCAAATGGAAATGGGGCGGCTCGTCGGCTTTTTGTGAAAGATCATTTTCTTACGAATAATTTAATGCCATACACTTTCACTTTTTTCTCTCTATTTTTCTGAATAATTGCAAGAAAGTTGCAAATTAGTTCATCAAGGTTATCCATTTTCTCCTCCTTGATCACGGCAAAGTTGAAATTTTTCAATTGTTGTGCGCATTACGTTCATTAGCTGTTTCTTAGTGATGTTCTGGAATGCGACCCTTATTTTATGCTCTAGTTTTTCACGAGTAGTTGATGTTGTATTGTAAACCTGATTTTTAATTGTTCCTCAGAGAAAAAATCTAACGGAGTAAGAGCTGGTGATCTAGAATATGAAAAAGTAATAATAAATTTATGTAAAAATATAAGAACTTAACTAAGTGGCCCCGTAGGCTACTGAATAGATCCATAAGTACCAATCCATTTTTCTGGGAAGGTATCATTCAGATGTTCTGTTCTCTTACGACTTGAGAATTGTGAGGTGGCGCTCCATCTTGTTGAAAATAGATATCAACTTGGTTAGCCAGTAGCGAATCTTCAATGAAATCATTAATTTGATTTCTGAGGAACTGTAGATATCTTTCCGCAGTCAGTTGTCCGTCGTTGTCATCAGTTGAAACCAAATCGCTCTTGAAAATTTCCTTCTTGCATCAGGTGTAAATTTGTTCGAGACCAGTACCTTTTATTATTCCTATTGAACATACCCAAGTTGGTGAATCGGGTTTCATCTGAATAATTAATTTTGAAAGGAAAGCGTACAACCAGTTGCAATAAGTCAATCTTCGGTTGTGATCGTTATCGTAAAGATGTTGGTGTAGTTCGTACTTAAATGATCGATAATTATATTTGTGAAGAATTCTCCAAACGGACGAATAACTTATATCACACTTATATCACGCCGTACAATTCTCTTCAACATAGGCCAACACGTCTACTTCTTTTTCCTTACTGATGATGAAGTTATTGGCATGTTTTTCCGGTTCATTTCGCATTTTTCTTTCCAGTTTTGGAAAATAATGCCGAGTGTGATGGCGACGATTAGGGAACCTTTGAGCATAAATTCGAACTGCATCATTTGCATTATTTTTTGTTTCCCTAATTATAAACTACACAACAAATACATTTTTAAAAGTGACAGCATATTCATTAGCCTATTTATTTAGGTAGTCCTAGCAACAGCTTCAATTGTTTGTCACGGAAAACTAGAATAACAGGACTTATTATTATTATTATTATTATTATTATTATTATTATTTGTTATAAGGTAAGATCGTTTCTTGCAATTATTCAAAAAAATAAAGAAAATAAAGTGAAAGTGTGTGGCATCAAATTATTCATAAGAAAATGATCCACTCCCTTTCCACTTGAAAAAATCAAGTTAACTAGAAAATATCATATTTGCGACTGTAAAATTATTCTTAAAACGACTGTAAAGTCATAAGCCTCAAAGTTGTAGTTTTCCCATGTTACTTGATCAAGAATGAAGCAATTTACACGATCCATGGCATTCTAGATTAAAAAATAAAAATTAGAATAAAAATGTTTTTTTTTTGTCAAATATTGACAAGACCCATTTAAAAATCGAAAGTTCGGGTCATTTCCGGTCAAACCGGAAGTGCAGCAAAGCAAGTAAATATGTCAAAAAATTTAAATTGAACTATAATACACAACCCCCAAATTTAATTTTTCTATCTCCAATAATAAAAAAGTTATAGGTGTGAGCCACCTTAGAGAATCACCCGGTATATATAACTCACAGTATTTCGTCCAGTAAGTGTCGATCATGCAGAATAGATACGGGAAAGTAGTTATTTTCTGTCAGGCACAACAAACTGTGTAGGGAAGTTGAGAGAGGTGAATGTTTCGAATTTTATTCAATTTTTTTTGTACTTTTGTATTTCTGCCCGATACAGTCTTCAGACTTATTTTACCTTCTCTTAAAGTGGTGTTACACCGGTTGCTTCTTTCCCTCTTGGCCTTTTATTCGCAAAATAGAGCTGTTACAATAGTCTATTTCCGTAACCAGCGGAGTAATAAATCATTTTCAAATTGCTGTTCTATAGCGGTCCATAACTGAGTGGGGCAATAAGTGGAAAATGCAGTACAGTTTTATTGTAATACAGAATGTTTGCATACGGGGAGTAACAAAATTATGGAACACTCGCATTATTAATTTAATTATCTCAGTACGTTTGTATATCTTCTCGATATAGTCTTCGGAATTATTTTTATAGAAGATTCAATACATTTTTATTGTAAATTTTCCCAATGAGCTGAAAAAATGTATACAAAGAAAGATATATTTTAGGTATAAGTTCATCCTCACAAGAATTATACAATCTTTCATTCTTTTACCTTAGAATTTCTAAGAAATTCATAGAAATTTGAAGATTAACTGGTGCATATTCTGAAATATTCAAATAACCATGTACACTGAAGTTGATATAATGTAAATGCTTAGCTGTGAACAAATTTGCAAACTTAAAAAATGATCCCCTATTTATTTTTGATGAACATGCAATATGATTCTATGCAATAAATAATGAATTCAAAACAAGCACTGTTTTCAACTCTCCAACACTGGAAGACTCTTCCTGGCGCGCGTTTCACCAACCACATTGACATCTTCAGGAGATGAAGTACAGTAATCCCTAACTCAAAAACAGGTATCTACTTATATCTAGCAATTTACATTTTCACACTCACTTTTAGATACAAATTAATGATTTCGGTTAGAAATTCGCAGGAAATTTTCTCGTGAAAGTTCCAGACCATTTAAAAAATATGGCCGAATGGTTTGAAGCACAAAGAAGAATTCAATTAACCAGCACATCATGAAGCAAATTGATTTATTTACAGCAGAGCACAATATGGGTTTTCGTGGGTCATCTGCCAAAAATTTTACCAAAAATAATGGGAACTTTCTTGGACTTGTACAACTTTTAGGAAAACTTGATAGTGTACTAATGGATTACTCATGTCCTATAACTGAAGTAGAAATACAAGTCCATTTATTGAGTGTGTCAGTACAAAATGAGCTGACGAGTGGCCAAACAGCCCAAAACCGGTCTGCAAGTGTGGTCTAATAATTGAAAATCTATTGCGGCGGTTGTATCGCCAACAGCATATGCAGGAATAACTTCAGTGAAGAATCCTGCACTGATACCTATCGGATATAATCCAACACCTTTCTTGGTATTAGCCAGGGGAGTAGTTGTTTTCTTATAGGTGTCAGTCAATTAACCTACAGTGTAGGGAGTTGAGACTGGCCTGAACGAATTGCGTTTTTGAAAGCTAATAAAACCGAAATGGAAGTAAAATTCCTGCTTTATACAATAATATTACAAAAGTAAAGATACTCACCGCATATTCTCTGTTTCAATTTTTCAATTCCATAGCCACCCTCACAGCTTGTGATAATCTTCGGCGGTTTGGATACCTCCGCCTTTCCACCGGAGAAAGTGACATTTGTCAAAAATTGTAGATTAGGATTGATCCTGGAGAGAACTGAAAATAATACTGTCAAAAATATGAACAATTCTCATTATTGCTTCAGATTAATACCGGGCAGCTTTTTCAGAACTTCTTCGTTTTTGTAAACTAGTCCTACCATATTTGTGTAAGCTTTCAATTTACAGTTGATGCTACATTTTGTCTCATCCAGTCCAGGGAAAATGCTGTCAATGTCATTCATTGTAGCTGTGACAGTTACGTTGAAAAAATTATCATCGTTCTGCAAGAATAATCAGAATAATAGAGGGGGCAGAGACATTTCCAAAAGTTATGTCTGAAACTATTTTTATAGAATAATATGTGTGATTGATGACTTGTTTATTTTATGGTAATTCATGATCCCTTTAATGAAATGAATAAAAACACTTGTGTCTAATTACCACTGGTAGATTTTATTTATACGACCGGTTTCGGGTTTGACCCCATTATAAAGTATAAAACTGAAACCGAGGCTCCAAACTTCAGATTTAAGTTTTATACTTGATAATGGCGTATAATTAAAATTTACCAGTGGTATTTAGACAAATGTGTTTTTATTCATTTCATTAAAGTTTTATAGAATAATTGTGAAATTCCGACTATGCAGGAGAGTTGGAACCACATAACGCCTTCAAGTAGGTATACGGTATCCTGTCGCTCCAAACACCCTAGACTAAGTTAAGTACATATGTTAGTTAGTTGATTCAGATTAATATATCATTTCACTTATTATTTCACGACTGGCAATAGTCCCGTGTTTACGATTAAGGATTTATTATCTATTTACATTAACAGAGAAAGGGAGGAGTGTAATGAAGCGATCAGCTCATTCCTCCGTAGTATGGACCAGTGTATAAATTTTATCACCGTCCCTGGGCGGTACAGGTACGCATGGAACATCAAATGTTTGTATTGACCTGGAAAAGTATTTAAGTAACACTCTATTGTGAGATTATCACCTTCAGTGTTATTTAATAAGGTGTCACTTAAATATATTATGGATTTTTATCAAGTACCTGTCAAGTTCATCACATATATTAACTTGATATTTTGGGACAAGCAGAGGTCCGAAATCACTCGACAGTGACCAAGTGGTCAGTGCTGCCGGGAAGATCAACCGTCGTCTGTTAACGAGTGCAGGATCTTGATGAGTTGGACCGCTAGATTAAGTTTTATTTTATACCACTTCACATGCCTTTCTAATTTCTACTTATCGAACACTGGACACATTTTCTACAACGAAGCTTCCCAAACAAATAAAACCAACTTGTATAGAAACGATGTTACAGTTATGTTTGCATTCCTTGCTTAATCGACTTTTATCTCTTCAGGTTTTCGGTTTTTCTCATGCTGCCCATAGTGCCCACGACGTGAGTTTGTGGAGTCGAGTAATCAAAGCGATACGGTCGGACAAGGATTCTAGTTGTACTGCGAAGTGGTGAAGTCTAGAGATTGTGAATGTATTGTGCATTTATATGTGTCGTGCGCGTGATTTTATTAAAGTCTGCATGTTGAAAGTTGCCGTTGTTTCTTTTCCTTTTCAAAAGCCAATAATTCAAAATATTTTGCTGTCAAGAAACACTTGCTTCAAGACTAAATATTTATCTCAAAATTTGGTTTTTTAACTGAAGAAGAAAATTAAGGAATTTACAAATTTTTCACTGGCTCTTGATGAGAGCACTGATACTGTTGATACAGCTCAACTTGCTGTTTTTATACGAGGAATAAGGTAACTTTGAAATAACTAAAGAACTATTGAAGTGCGGTTCATTGACCATAAAAATACAGAAATGCGCATCTGAATAATGCGCGAATCATTGTTTCCCAATAAGATATTTAATAAAAATATGGTATTGTTGCAGTCAAAAACAAAAAAAGTATAGAGAAAAATCGAAATGTATCGTTAGTGGAAAAAAAGACATAAATTTTTATAGATGTTGGTGAAAACGGTCACCAGTTTTTATTCAATGGTTTTATTTAGCTGTTTGTTTGATTGGGTCAAATTTAGTAATTACAGTTTGGCCCCGTTCCTGTTGACAGACTGATCTGAATTTTGGTACACTCATTTAGTTCTGATGACAATATAATTTAATAAATTTTATATCATTGTAAATCCAAGATGGCCGCTGCTATAAAATGGCGGATTACATATTACTTCACAACTACCTCGATATGGGTATTAAATTACAGGGCTTGACTAGTACTATGAAAAAGATGCAAATCCAATATAATCCATGGTAAGCGCTTTGTCAACTCAGAGTCGGGATACAAGTATGAATCTCTCACCAAGCCAAGATTTTGTATCATGTCGAGGACTGTGTGACGTTAGGGTGGCTAAAAATGATACGTCGTTAGCGATACACCATCCAAGTTAAGATAAAAGGTTAAAATGTGCCGGGACTGTGTGGTATTTGGCTGGATAAAATCAGAAATTGAAAACTTGAAAATAAAATAAGTAAAAATTTTTTTATGTTGAACGGTTTTATTGAAAAAAAAGATAATAATGATGTAGATAATGTAGTAATAACTAAAAAATAATTCGGAAGGTCCTAGGTAGCAGTCATCACGCCATTTGCCTTAGCACTCTACGGTATTGATCGGATAAAAAAATAATAAAATCGTTGGGCGTAGTATTAACATATTTATTCAGTTTACGCGTAGTATTCACATATTTACTCAGGTTACGCTACACCCAACGATTTTATTATTCTTTTTATCTGATCAATACTGTATATTTTTGAGGAGAGTGGTGTGATGACTACTACTTAGGACTTTCCGAATTATTTTTCAGTTTTTAATACATTATCTTTATCATTATTATCTTTTTCAATAAAACCGTTTAACGTACATTGTTTTACTTATTTTATTCATATTTTATTTAACAGTTTCCAATTTGTTATTTATAAAAATTGGAACTGAAGATACACCTGTATAATTGACCGTTATACGGTTTTCACTAACTCATGTATTCGTTTTATATTTTCAACCATTTAAATATTCATCATTACTGTACTGAAATTCTATAATTGTAAGCACCAAATTTTCAGAAATAGCATAGCATTGAAACAAAAACATTGTTGTTAGATTGTTATTCTTTACATTTTATCATCTTCTATTTAAATTATATACACGCAGCTAAATGGTCATAGAATAACGGACAACGTGTTTTATTAATTAAAGAAACTTCCTAAGAATTTAGTGCCTATTATTTTGGAATAATAGTACAATCAACTCACCTTCGCAAAACATCGTGGTCGTGCTACATCGACTGTACACAATTTTCCTGACTCGCCGCACAATATTGGGCCCATCATTTTCGGCAGAAAGGAATACAAAAAATCACCATCCTTCAGAGAGCAAGTGTCATTCACCGAATAGAAAATGGTCGTTTGAATTTTATATACAGGAAAAGTGACAACTTCCAACTCATGGTCATAGGTTTTCTTTTTCCCGTTTATTGTTTGGGTGCAGGTGTAATTTCCAGCATTTTTCATTTCTACGTTGTAGATAATGAGAGGATTTTCATTTGATGGCATTATTTCACCTAAAAAACAAATTCGAAAACAGTGGCTGAGTCTGGGTATCGAGAGATAGTGCTTTAAGTTGTATTTTGCGTAATTAAATGAAATTGTTATTTTATTAGGTGTTTTCATTAAAATCTCTCACACGTAAATACATCCTCACCCATTCTTCAGTATTGTAAAATGGAAATTTTCACATATATTTTTCAAAACTCATTTCATGTTTATGTTGAAATAAAAAAGAAAGTAATTCAAATTATGAAATTATGAAACAACAACAAAAATTATTTGGCGCTCCGGGGCGAGTTTAATGGATTCGCATTTGCTTTTTCAGCTGCATGAAAACCCGGAAAAACCTGCATCTGAAGATGTTGATCTGCCAGAACATTGGCAGATCATAGAATAAAATGTAGGGTGTCTCCAGAGGATCAAATAAATTCAAGAAATTGTTAGAATATTTAGTGACATGACTATCGTCAAACTTAAATCAGTCCGTTTCGTCTTTGACCAATGCTTAATAATGACCAGACTCAACGTCAGAACCTTCGTGAGAGTTTGGTGCTTCCTTCAGAAGTTGAGTCATGTATGAAGATAATCAGTGTTATTATTAGATTAACTGGTGCCTCAGCTATACTTGTCTTATAATAGTCAGTTAGTTTGGTGCATATTTGGCAATACAGTTAAACGTTCTATTTTCAGATGATGTAACAATAAGCTTTGCACGGACTGATTATCAGTCATATTAGAAAACGCTAGGTGAAGTTCCAAAAAGTTACATACGTTTTTGCTACCTCTTGAACATGTACTACAAAGTGAACTAGCGAGGATTTTTCCAAAAGATGTACAAACACAAGACAAGACAAACTGTACGGAATCATTCAATCCAGAGCGATCAGGAGTATTGATTCTGCAGTTTTCCTGTTCACGAAGAGTATTCAACAAGAACCCCAAGAATTCGGAACAATCCTCTTGTTGTCCTAACGAGTATCTTCAAAGACACACATATTTTGTTTTGGACCTGATTTACAAAAATTATAAAAATACGCTTTATTTTTATGGAGATGAACAAGCATTGCAAGACAAATTTTCAAGAGAATCTTACAACAGTGCCTGTACGAAAATGACGATTCACGTTAGATTCGAATCAGGGTAGACCATATTCATTTGGGAAAAAATGGTCCCGGAAACTTTACTAGCTAGATATTTTGTTTCATAGTAGGGGCTTTTTATTCATATTTGTGGAGAGTATTCATATTTTTAATTCAATTCAACCAGATTCTGAAATTCGGGTTTTGAATATACGATATGCCCACTTTTTTCCAAAATGATTACATTTCCTTTGATGAACATTACGCATAGTATTGTAATGAAAATTACCCAAAGTTACGGGGTGGGCCACTAAAACAAAATTAGAACAATTTTAAATAATGGCGAAATATGTTATTTTCAGTTTGAAAAACCATATCCAACCATGCCATGAATCGCACGTTGAGATATTTAATCTTGTTAATCCTTAGTTCGCACAAGTTTCGACTTCTGAGAGTTGTTGTTCGTAGAGAGGCGACAGCTAGTCAACGGAGAAACAGAATAAAAAATATATTAAGGTTGATCCACTGAGTATTGTCTATAGATTCCAAAATTCATGATAATTCTCGTTTCAAAATGATTAATTTAAGGTCCTTTTTCGTTTGCAGGAAATATTTTTGAAATAACTGCTTTCTGTTCACTAACTAGATACATTTTTAAAAACAGGTTAAGAACAATTATCTTCTTTTTAACTTCACAGTTCAAAATAGGTACAGTCATAGCAATAGTATTGGGTATTGCATGTGCACTGACACAATAACTAGATAGAATGTAGATAGTCTCAAGATGCAGTAGGATTGGAACAATATTTTTTGTGGGTATTCAACCGCCCATAATCTGAAGGTTACATTGTGTTATATATAACTAAAACAACAGTAGGTAAAAAGTATTGAGTCCTCCACAAAATAATATCTTTCAAAGAATGTTTTTTTTTGAGTATAATTACTTCAAATGATACATATATAGTACCCCTACTGAAAAAATAACATTGATGAATGTGACCTTATACAGAATACTGCACACTTCATTAGGATTTTAAGACTTTTCAGACGAAGAGCTGACAAGTGGCAACGGTTCACATTTCGAGAATTACTGATTGGAAACTTGCTAAAGACAATTTTTCTTTAGAATTCGATCCTGATTGTTGAATCACTATAACATTCATAATTATACAGATCCAGTATCGTTGATTTTGACAAAATTGTATTCATTTTTTTCTACGAGAATCGTAGAATGAGAAACTCTACGATACTCGTAACGATTCAATAACACCGTGCAACAAATAATTCCTTCAAACAAGTGAAGAATGGAAAACCATAAAATTTGCAAGATTATATTCTATAAATCTTCACGAAGATCTCAATATCATTATTTATTACAAAACCAATCTTTTCCTGATCATCTATGGATGGTCTACATATTTTTCCAGCCAATTTTTACTGGATTTCATTTAGATTTTGACTCATATTAGACTTGTTTGGAACATTTGGTGTAGTAATGAATATTAATGGAGTTTTATCCCAACACCAAACTATTATTTTTAACATCTCGACAGGTGTTTCAATCACCTAGTGATGATCTTCAAGAGGAAGATTGAGTTTAAGCTTCCCCTTCAAAATGATCACTTGGTGATTGAAACACGTGTCGAGGTGTTGAAAATAACAGTTTGGGGTAATACAGTAATATTCATATTAGACTCTTTAGTTTCTGGAAATTGTCGAAATCTGTCCCTTTATTTGATTTGTTAATGTCATAGAATGTGAACTGTATGTTATTATAAATGAAATAAAAATAATATGCAGAACTACTTAATTCACCACCAAGGAACTTAATATGATCTAATAAAAAAATAGTACATGAGAAAAAACGTGATATCTTTTCTAAATAAAACGTCACTTCAAATCATTAGTTGAGTTATTGTGAAAAATATTCAGTTCAATTCACTTTTCTGCATACCTATCCTGCATGATGCAAAACGAGGCATGGGAAATTGGTACTTACCACTTTTTAAAATATCACTCTTGAATTCCCAGGAATAAATAACTCCCTCATCTTCCAAAAGAGCTTCAGCTCTGTTATAGCAATACAGATGAGCTTTAGTTCCGGGAAGTGCGATCATGTTTGTACCTGCAGTAAATATAAGAATTAGATAAGTGAGTAACTAACACATTATACTCTACCTGTTGCCTGCAGCTCATAGTCAGCATTAAAAACTTCATCGATGTTATTGCTTTCAATTACATTATTAGATCTATCCTTATTACTCAAGTATAAGAGACTTCTCTTCCTACGTTTGAGGGGTTTTGTTGAGTTGCTGACTATAAGACCATCGCGGAAACTCACGAATTGAGTACAGTTGTGATGTTTCACATCCATTTTCAAATTATCTCCCAGATGGTGTTCGATACTTGTCAAATAAGCATCCACGTCACAGACGCAGGCTTGTTTAGATTCGAATTCGCTTTGATTACATGTTTTGCCGTCCCCCTTCAATAGTAAATGTCCAGCTTCCTCGGATTCTTCCGACTTGGTATATTCTTCAGATCCTTTCGATATATTGTGGAGGTCGATGTATTCCAAATCAATTTCCGATATGGACTTATTCAAGAGGTTTTGTAAAGCTGACTCGTTGATTTTTTCCATTTTCATACCCGAGTTGTTGACAATGACCACTACTGTTTTAGTTGGACCTGAAGTAGTATGTGTTTTCTGTCCAACTATGACAGTTTTGATACTTGTTGCACTTGTTGCAGGGCGACTTTTTTCCGTTATATTCTCGATAGCAGTTTTAATTATAAACTGCTCATCTTGAATGCCAAGTTCTGTCAGTACTTGGACTCCTTCTGGTAATGAAACAGAACTCATTGCAGGTGTTATCGTGAGGTGTCTTCCTGACAATTCAGTAAGTGTTTGCAGAAAATCTTCTGGTTTTGATTTTGCGGTAGTTCCTGTTGTGTTGAAATCAGCACTTTTTCCTTTCTCTGGCAGTTTTGATTGTGTTCCTTCTGGAGTATGAGATCCAGTAGATTCTTTGTTGATGGTTACAGCGCCATGTCCTTTTTCTGACAACATCGATTGTGTTCCTTCTGGAGTATGAGATACTGTAGATTCTTTGCTGAAGGTCACATTGTCATGAGTTACTGAACTCACTTCGTGACTTACCACTTTTTTGTGGCTCTCTGTCGATTTCTCAGTTGCGTTTGAACATTCTTGGCATATTGTTCTATTTTCTAGAGCCTTAGAAAAGTGAAAAAGTTGTGCCTCATCTACTTCTTCACTGGGCTCCTTAAGTTTCGAACTCATATATGTTGGATGTGACACATTTTCAATACTAATTTTGACATTAAGGGTTGACGTTAAACCAGACGATTTTGTTTTTTCGTTTCCCTGTTCAGAAGTGATTGCATTTCCCATTCTACTTGACAGGGTGATGTTTTCTAGAGGAACGCTTCCTATCACTTCTTCATTTGTGACTACCGATATAATTCTTCCTGCTGACGTTTCTTCACTGAAATAAACATTTGACGTGACGGTTTGTTCTTTCTCTACAGGCATTGTTTCAGTCTGTAATTCCAATTCTTCAGTGATTGTTTTCAACATATCTTTTTTGCTGGATGCCCTAACTGATTTGTTATACTTCTCTTCGTGGTCAGTTCCTTCGATTGTTTCATTCTTAGTGATTACCTCCTCAGTTTTGTTTTCGGACTCGATCAAAGAAGAGCTCATTTGTGAGTGTGTATTTTTTGATAATTTTACTTCAGTTACAAAAGGAACTGTTACTGCCGATTTCAAAGTTGGCATTGAATACGTTTTAATAGATCCAGAAAGATTCATTCGGATAGTTGATTCTTTTACAGTGACTTCCTTTGGGTACATACCGTTTGCACCTTCTGTTGATGTTTCATAACATTCTTGGCAAACCGTACTCGTTTTCAGGTTTTCAGCAAAATGAGAAAGTTGGGCCTGATCCACTTGTTGCAAGCTTATTTTGCTTATCTCCTGTATCGAACTCAGCAATTCTTCCACCTTTGTTGTATTTGACTTCGACATTGTTTTATATTGGTCTAAATTTGACGTAGTCTTAGTTTCAGAAATTTTTGCACTTGGCAGTTCAAATAATTTGGTAATTTCTTTTCCAGATTCGAGTGTAGATTCCACAGTATTAGTACTTTCTTTAACAAAAAAACCCGATTTAGTTTGATCCAAGTTCTCTGACAGCGAAGTAACTGGCAGTTCAACTCCCGTTTCACGTGAAGAAATATATATTTCAGTATATATTTCTGGTTTAATGGTAGATTCTTCGGGTATATTTTCTTCAAGTTCATTAGTTGACTTGACTCCTATTTCAGAAGTGCCGTTATATTCTTCAGAAGAATATGAAGTTTCTTCAATTTCTACACCTTTTTCTTTTACGGATTCAGTTGCTTCAGTAATTTTTCCTTTAAGTTGGATACTGGACTCAATTTCTTCAGTTGAATATTCTGACATAGATGTTTTCTCTGATTTGACAAGAAATGTTTCAACTTCTGTTGTTGATTCCATACTTTCTGTAACTTTCTCTTTTTGTGGGAAAGCGGACTGTATTTCCACGCCAGAAATTTTGTTACGTGCTTCTGTGGAAAGACTAGTGCCCAGTATTCGTTCTGATATTCCATAATGTGATGTTATTTCAGTTTTTTCACTTTCTCCAATTGCAGATTCAGTTGTTTCACTAACTTCTTCATGTTCAGTACTATGCTCTAATTCTGTCCCAAAAGTTTCGATACGCTTTTCAGAGAAAGGACTCGGCTGAGTCGTTTCTACAAACTTTGTAAAATGAGACATTATTTCAGTTTCCGCACCTTCCAGGTTTGGTAGCTCAGTCGCTTCGTTTAGTTTTTCTTTATGTTCATTAGTATATGTTTTTTCTTTAGGAGTTGTGCTAGGTTCTTCAGTGGAATAATTCAAGTGCCGCATTCTCTCTGACTCCTCGAAATGTGGTAATGTTCCAGATGTTATAATTTTCTGAGTAATTGACTTCGATATATCGGTTACTTTTTCTTCTTGAACAAGAGAAGACCATTCTTCTTTTTTAGAAATTGGTATACCTTCTGTAGTGGAAAATATTGATACAGACATTTCAGAATGGAGAGTTTCTCCAGTTTGAGGATGTTCTGAGATTTTCGATTCTGCTGTTTTAGTAACTTTTTCTTCCTGTTCTGCAGAAGATTTTTCCCATTCCTCAGTAGAAGGTTTCGAAGTTTCTTCAGACATTGAAGAATACTGAATCAATTCTGTGCGTTCATTTTTTTGCTTGATAGTGGACTCTATTTCTGAAGTCTCTATGGGATTTGTACATTCTTGGCATATGGTACTACCTTCCAGTGTCTCGGAGAAATGAAAAAGCTGTGCTTCATGTACTTCTTCGGTAAACTGTTCGGAAGTAAGGGATGCCGTTATTGCAGATTGCTCTGTTTGTTTTTTTCCTATTTTAGAAGCAGCTGGATTAGTAATCTCATTCGATAGTATGGAATTTTCCAAATGTGGAATTGGAATTTCTCCAGTTGATAATTTTTCCATTTTGTTCGTGAATAGTTCTGATACGGAAGTAAGTTTTTGTTTTTCTTCATGTGTTTCCTCATAAGTATACTCTGATTTCAATGAGATATGATGTGATACGGTTGATATTATTTCAGGTTCGGTTTGTATTACCTTCTTGTCTGGCACTTTCTCAGACTTCAACTCTTCATTCAATATTGCTACACTAACTCTAATTTTGGGGACTTCAGTAGAATATTGTTCAACTTTCGAGCTACTCCGAACAGTAGAAACGATTTCGGTGTCTTTCGGATTATGTTCGATAGTCGACCTTGCATGTAATTCCATATATGTTAATGATGTAGACTCTTCTCCTTCACTAGTTAATTGGACTTTTTCTTCATTACTTATAATCTGCTCAGTATTCACTTCGGTTCTGTTTCCAGAACCGTTAATAGTGGAGAATACCTGTGGGTTTTTTGGTAACTCTATATTTGTTATCACATTTTCCGTTGTGAATATGGGAGAAACTCTCATTGTACTTTCCGCTGTTGAAGTTGAAATCAAGTTTTCTTCTGTACTAGATACTGAAAGACCCCCCATCTCAGTGACTGGTTTTTCTCCACTACTAATCTGTTTCGAAATAGTCTCATTTTTAGCATCAGTCGATCTGCTGGTTGTGTTAGAACATTCTTCACAAAACTCAGACGTTTTCGGGGATTCAGAAAAGTTGAATAACTGGACCTCATTCACTTCCTCAGTAGATTCTATAGTTGTTCCGTTCACTTCAAACCTAGAACTTACTGTTTCTTGTACTGTCCCTTCCATGTGAGGCTTAGCTGATTTCGAAACCTCAGTGGATAATTGCGTTCCCTGCTGTTTCGTTTGTGATGAAATCTTAATTTCACCATTTTTTTCAGTCGATTTTTCAGATAATTTGATAATTTCTGTTTCAGGTTCAAGAGTGGTTTCTTCTGGTTCGACAGTTCCAGTATCTTTTTCATCAAATTTTTCTGATTCAGTTTTCTTTGATCTTTCTGGTTGTGAGGTGAATGAAACTTCAGTGCCTTCTTCATTCGGCAACGAAACCACCTTGGTAATTTCCTCTTCATGTTTGATAGTGATTAACTTTGCTTCTTCAGAAGATTTGATACTTCTTTCAGTGGTAGGTTGAAGTTTAGATGATTGCAAAGAATGATAATGGACTTCTACGCCTTTTTGATTTGTCAATTCAATTACTTCCGTAACTGCTTCAGAAGCTGTAGTTTGATTTTCATTACCAGGAGCTGATTTGGGTGTGTTTTCTGAATATTCAAAATGGCGAGTCTCTTCAGTTTCCTTTCTCTTACCAGATGAAGTTTCTGTTGTCACTTTATCTATATATTCGATGGAAGATTTTACCTCTATTTCTGATGTTTCACTGAGCTTTTCAGTCGAATGGTTCAATTCGGATGTTTGATCTATCCTTACATAATGTGAAAGTCTTTGTGTGTTTTCTGGCAACTTTGCCTCCGTAATTTCAACTTTTGATTTGAGAGTCGAAGGAACTTTTTTTGCATGTGCCGAAGTTGTTGAAATTTTTGCCGACTTATCTTTTTCGTTAGATACGGCAAGTTCTATCATGGTAGTTGTTTCTTCTCCACTTATATCGTTTGAAATAACCCCATTTTCACTCTCAGATGATTTTTTGGTTGCATCAGAACATTCTTCACAAATCTTACTCGTTTTTGAGGATTCAGAAAAATTAAAAAGTTGGCCTTCGTTCACTTCCTCTCTAGACTCTACATTTGTTTCGATACCTTTAAGCGCCGGACCATTTTCAAATGTAACTGATTTCGTTACTTCCAAGCTATGTACAATAGAAGAGTTTTCTTCTTTTTCGAAAGATCTAGTTTTTTCGAATACTTCATTTTCTACAAATGAGGATTCAGCTTTTCCTGTTTTTTCATGTTTGATGGTTGATTTTCTTTTTTCTACTTCAGAGATTTGGATATGTTTTTCGGTGAAAATATTTGATATTGTTGTATTTGACTCTACAGAAGATATGGTTACTTTACTTTCCTCAGGCTCACCAGATGGAGTTTCAAATTCTTTTGCAACTTCCTCTTCATCTCTAATCAAATATTTCGTTTCCGCTTCAGGTGTTTCGGAGAGTTTTTCAGTCGAATGACTTGACTCTGACGTTTTTTCAATCGTTGAAGGATATGGAGCTCCTTTTTCAGTTGAAAATTGTTTTTGTACGGTAATTTTCATTTCGTGTTTGCTGGTAGATTTCGTTTTTACTTGAGAAGTTTCAGGATGTTCGTGAATGGAAGGAACTGATTCGAGTGTTTGTTTACTTTCTGTACTTTCTCCGATTGACGATTCAGCTATTTCAACATTTTCATCATTATTAATAGTAGTCTCCGATTTTATTTCAGTCAAAATGTTGGTTGAAGCAGAACATTCTTCACAAACGGTACTTGTTTTTGGGAATTCAGAAAAATTAAATAATTGCATCTCATTCACTTCTTCGGTAGATTCTGGACGTGTTTCTGTTCCTTTAGTTCTCGAATCAACAGTTTCTTCAATTTGCTCTCTAGAGGCAAACGTAATTGACTTCGATAATTCAGGATGATCTGATACTTCATGTTGCTGCACATACAAAGTAAGTTTAGTTTCACTACTTTTTCTGGTTGAATGTGCAGGCAATTCGCTAGTTTCTGTTGCAGATTCGCGGGTACTTTCAGCTTCTAGTTCTACATTTCTACTACTCTCAACCGAATTCTCTGATTCCGTTTGTTTCGATTCTACTGACTGTGAGGTGTTAGACAGTTCGTTTTCTTCACTTTGCAATTCAAACCCTTCGGTAACTTTTTCGTATTTGTTAGAACTGGATTCTACTCTCACCTCAGAAGATTTTATTGATTCTCTAGTGGTAAGTTGAGTTTTTGACGATTTCATTGGATATGGAGTAGTCTCTAGACCTTCAAAATTATTATACTCAGCAACTTCCACGAGTTCCTCTTCATGTTCAGTGGTAGAAATTACTCCGTTTTCAAAAGCTTCATTTTGGTTTTCAGTGACAGGAGCTGATTTTGAATATCCAAAATGTGCAGTTTTTTCGAATAGTTCAATTTCTACTACTGAAGATTCGATTGTTCCTGTAACTGTTTCTCCGTGTTCGATTGTTGATTCTTTTTCAGAGATTTGGATATGTTTTTCGGTAAAAATATTTGATATTGTTGTATTTGACTTTCCAGAAGATGCGGTTACTCTAGTTTCTTCAGCTTCGCCAGATGAAGATTCAATTTCTTTTGTAACTTTATCTTTATCTTTTTCCGTTTCAGATGTTTCAGGCAATTTTTTAGACGAATGGTTTGACTTTGAAATTTCCTCTATCGGTGAAGAATAGGAAGTTCCTTGTTCAGCTGAAAATTCTTTTAGTACGGTAACTTTCTTCTTATGTTCCCTGGTAGATTTCATTTGTACTTGAGAAGTTTCAGGATGTTCATTAATGGAAGGAATTGATTCGAGTGTTTGTTTACTTTCTGTGATTGACGATTCAGTTATTTCAACATTTTCATCATTATTAATGGTATACTCCGATTGTATCTCAGAAATGTTCATGCGTTCAGTCGATATGTTGGTTGCAGCAGAACATTCTTCACAAACGGTACTCGTTTTTGGGAATTCAGAAAAATTGAATAATTGAATCTCATTCACTTCTTCGGTAGACTCTGGACGTGTTTCCGTTGCTTCAGTTCTCGAACCAATTGTTTCTTCAATTTCCTCTCTAGAGGTAAACGTAATTGACTTCGATATTTCAGGATGCTCTGAGATTTCATGTTGCTGCACATGTAAATAAGGTTTAGTTTCACTACTTTTTCTGGTTGAATGTGCAGGAAATACGCTAGTTTCTGTTTCAGATTCGTGGGTAGTTTCATCTTCTAGTTCTACATTTCTATTACTTTTCCCAACCAAATTTTCCGATTCCGTTTGTTCCGACCCTACTGACAGTGAGGTTTCAGACAGTTCGTTTTCTTTACTTTGCAATTCAAACTCTTCTGCAACTCTTTCATATTTGTTAGAGCTAGATTCTACCCTTACCTCAGGAGATTTCATTGATTCTCTAGTGGTAAGTTGAGATTTTGAAGATTTCATTGGATGAGGAGTAGTCTCTACACTTTCCAGGTTATTGTAGTCAGTAACTTCCATAACTTCTTCTTCATGTTCAATAGTAGATATTACTCCTTTTTCAGAAGCTTCAGTTGGGTTTTTAATGACAGGAGCTGATTTTGAATATTTAAAATGTGAAGTTTTTTCGAATTCTTTACCTTCTGTTAATGAGGATGCGATTGTTCCTGTTTTTTTATTCTTGATAGTTGATCCTCTTTCTATTTCAGATATTTGAATATATTTTTTAGTAAAAATAGTTGATATTGTTGTACCTGACTTTCCAGAAGAAGCGGTTACTCTAGTTTCTTCAGCCTCATCAGATGAAGATTCAATTTCTGTTGTAACTTTCTCTTTTTTCGCTTCGGACGTTTCAGGGAGTTTTTTAGATAACTTTTGCGTTTCCTCTATCGTTGAAAAATAGTTAGCTCCTTGTTCAGTTGAAAATTCTTTCAGTACGGTAACTTTTCCTGTATGTTTTTTGAATGATTTAATTTGTCCTTGTGTGGTTTCAGTATGTTTCTCGATGGGTGTTTCTCCTTTTTTTTCTGCCTCTTCTCCGACTGACGATTCATTTATTTCGAAAACGATTTCTTTATGGTTGACTGTAGATTCCAATTCAGTCCCAGAAATGTTGATATATTCCGTTGTTCTGTTGGTTGTATCCGAACATTCTTCACAAACCATACTTGGTTCCAGGAGTTCAGAAGAATGGAATGATTGAATCTCACTAATTCCTTCGGTAGAATCTTTTCTCATTTCGTTTGCTTCAAGCGTCGAAGCAACAGTTTGTTTTGATGTTTCATGTTGCTTTAAATATGAAGTCATTTTTGTTTCACCAGTTTTTTCAGATGATTGATCAGATAATTTAATAGTTTCGGTTTCAGGTTGGACGGTAGTCTCTGCTTCTAGTACGACATTTCTGACACTTTCCTCAACATTCTCTGATTCAGTTTCTTTAGATCTTTCTGAATTTATCGTGATTGGTATTTCAACCACTTCAATTGGTAAATCAATTGCCTTGGTCATCTCTTCAAGTTCGATATTAGTAGACTCTACTCCTACCTCAGAAGATTTTATATAATCAGTGATGGAATATGCAGGTTTGAGAGATTTTGTAGAAAGTGAAGTTTTGACTGAGGATCCGATTGTCTCGGTTGCTGTTTGCTCATATTTGATGAATGACTTTATATTTATCTCCGAAATTTCGGTATCTTTTTCAGTTTTTTTTGCAACTTGCTGTTTATGTGCGATGAAAAATTCTTCATTCATTTCAATTGTTTCACTGCGTCTTTCAGATATATTTTGTTCAAACGTTGAACTTAATATTTCTTTTTCCAATTCCTCTGTATTAATAGTAACGATCGGCTTCGATATCTCAGTGCTTAATAAAGTTACCTGTTGTTCCAATGAAGTAATCAAGGTTTTACCTTTATTTGTTGTCGACTGTTCCGATGATTCAATGATTTCCGTTTCAGGTTCGAGGATTAATTCTGGGCCATGTTTTACAGTAAATTTTACTTCTATCTCAGGAGTTTCTGTATTTTTTTTAATGAAAAAATTTGGCTTCGACGTTTCTTCTGGCTTCATAGAATGTGTAGCACCTTCTAGAGTTGTCAATTCAGTTGTTTCGATAGTTTTTCCTTCATGTTCGATGGTTGATTCTATTTCTACTTTGGCAATTCCTCTATTGATATCAGTAAAAATATTCTCTTTATTGGTTTTCCTGGTTACTTCGGAACATTCCTCACAAATCGTACTTAATAACTGAGCCTCATTTATTTCCTCAGTAGATTTAATACTCGTTTCTTCCATTTTTCTTTCAATAGTAGAGGTTGGCTTTGATATCTTGTAGAGCACTGTTTCAGATTCAAAAGTGTGTTTTATTCCTTGTTCAGCACTTGTTATCTTAGCTACTTCAGGAACTTTTTCCTGATGTTCTACTTGCGACTCTTGTTCCACCTGAATGGTTGACTTTAATGCCTCTTCCGTTTCATGAGAGAATATAGTTCTTTTAGTTACTGCATCTTCTTTAGAAAATTCAGAATGTACGATAATTTCACTTTCATGTGTTATAGTTGACTCTACTTCTAAATCAGAATTTTCTGTACGATTCTCAGTAAGACGTCCTAAGGCAGAAGTTACTTCAAATTTCCCACTTTCGATTGTTGATTCCGAAGATTTTGTTACTTCTTCTTTATGTTCTACAGTATACTCCATTTCTAGTTTGGGAGAAGTGATAAGTTTAGTGGAACGGGGTACTTCAGACGTTTTTCCCAACTTTCCAGTATGTGGAGTTACTTCATTTTCTTTACCTTTTTCGATTGATGATTTAACTTCCGCTTGATTTTCTATGGTAGACTCCACTTCTGTTTCAGGAGTTTTGAAAGCTTGTTCAATTGAAAGGCTCAACTCTGGTACTTTCGACTTCATAAAATGCAGTGGAGAAGACCATGACTCAACAGGTGTTTCTTCTGAGAATTGATGTACTTTCGTTTCTGAATGTTGAAAAATCAAATAGATAAAATTATCAGATAAAAATAGTACGATTGTCAAATTAATGACATAGTTTGATGTCAAACTGCTAACTGAAATATAAGGTGTTTTCTGGCGTGTATTCAAAAACGATTCGTGGTGACGTCATTAATAATAAGATTCGCCAGAGTGATTCAATTCGTTTCAGATGTCAAATTCAATAATAAAAATAAACTTTTTAATTTTCTCTACCTCAATTAGAATCAGATATTGCAAGTAATGATTTTCCAGCTTTATTTTGTACATCCTTACAACATATTTGATAAAAAGTATTCAGCACAGCACGATCAAAATAAAGCAGAAACTGACAACTGACGTAACGTAACATCAAATTCCGTTTCAAAACCAACTTCATGCTAATTTTGAATCATCATATATACCTTTTAAATCATAGTTGATGCGATGTCATCGTTTCAACGACCAAAAGGAATGTATTTAAATCGCAGACGAATACGTTTTGAATACATGAGCGCCACAAAACTCCTATAAAGAAGCTCTCTCACGCTGGAACTCGCTTTGAAGAAAATCTTTTTAAGCCTACTTTACCTAAAAACGATACTAATAAATGAAGTGAAGTTCTTTTTTTTTGTAGTCTTATCGGTAACTGAGAAAGCACTATTGATATTATTCTAACTACGAAGGACGAGTAATAATGTGCCAAAAAGTTCTGAAATAGGTTCTGAATTGATTGTAGTTTATTGCAGTAACAACAAAATATCACTATATTTTATATTCTTTTGAAGTATAAAAAAAAAGCTACGATAACAAGACTTCAAATCATAAAATAACAATTGTCCTCAAACTACAAACTATGGAGTTGATTGTAGCTAAAATTAGATGTTTGTAGTTACTATTAAACACATCAAAAATGAATGAAATAAAATCGAGTATTTTTCAACTAAACTAACCTAACATAACCTTTCCTAACCAACATATATGTAACCTGAAATTTGAAGTAAAAACTGACGTATATTAGAATACTTTATTTGGAAAAAAGCATCTACCCT
>WOGO01000703.1:0-20292 GCA_015342085.1 Leptinotarsa defecta | reverse complement strand
GGCCGAGTGAGAATAGGTGTGAGCCACAATAAACCCTTGCGGGTTGCGGTGGAGGGTCGAATAGACCCACTCACTTTGGACCTAACGTAACCTAACCATACAATATATTTATACAAATACACACTCCCATATAACATGTACGCTTATACACATTAAATTAATCGCAGGTATTATAATTACGAATTATAGATACTGCATATAGATAATATAATTGGTTCTGAACTTTCTAAGTGTTAATAATGTAAAAAACTTTCAAACGTGTTTTTATATAAATAAAAGTGTGAACATGTAAAATGTTGAATAATGAATATCGAGATAAAAAATACGAACTTTTAGGATTTCAAAATACTCGAATAAACCGTTATACAGGTACCAAGTGCACTTTGAATAACATTATGAATATCTAAAATTACTTTCAGTTTTCAATTAATGACAGTATATAATGACGAGGCGATTGTTTTATAGTTTTAAATCTTTTTTGAATCTCAATGCTGACGTTTCATTTTGCAGTGTTTCGGAAAAAAGATTAAATACTTTTGGTGGTGCCAATATATAAATATAAATATAAATATTGATAGCATTTTTGACTTATTGATTTCGAGGAGGAAGGTATTGAATAATCATTTTATTGTCTAGATGTATAGGTATAAGAAGGTTCAATAACTTCGGTCTTATTGCAGACCTGAGTTGTAGCGATGTGGTGAAAGAATATTTGTCTGATATCAAAAATCTCAGACTCTTCATAGAGAGCATCACTCGCGTATCTATTGTTTTTGAAAAGTATCATTCTTAGGAATCGTTTTTGCGTTACTTCAAATGGCTCTAAAAAGGTTTCAGAAATCCCTCCCCAACCGACTATTTCATTTTAGGTGTGATTCTATCATAACTCTTCATTCAATCATTTTAATATAACGTAAAGTGTTTATTTTTCAATAGTTTTGTGAAATACTCATATACATATTATATAATATATTCTCTCCATATTTAAAATTAGGTAAATATAGTAGCTTCTAACGGTGGTATACATTTTGCGTAATAATGCAAATAATTCACATGCGCCGGTATGCAGTTAGCCGTTCTTGCATTCAAAAGTATACCGGTATATTACGAATTAATTGTATTGTGAATATCTGTGTTACAACATTGCGTGAATAAATTTGTTACTTACTCGAAGACGATGTATGAGAATTTTACACATATTTGTTTTATTACGATACAAGTCTCGATAATACAACACATTTAATTTTTTCACAAATTTTGTGGGCATACTTGGAATCTGGCTGTAAATCAAATTATCTAAAAGAACAATTCATTCAGGCCAGTCTTAAATTACCTACACTGTATGTCATTGGACTGACACCGATCAGAAATCAACTACTCCCCTGGCTAATAACACGAAAGGCGTTGGATTACATCCGACAGATGTCAGTGCAGAATTCTTCATTGAAGTTATTCCTGCATATGCTGTTGGCGATACAACTGCCGCAATAGATTTTCAATTATTGCAACACACTAGCAGACCGGTTTCGGTCTGCTTGGCCACTCGTCAGTGCAAGGTAGTGTCTATAATCAACATAAAGTCAAAAATTGAGTGGGCATACTTGAAGACTGGCTCTAAATCAAATTGTCTAAAAGAACAATTCATTCTGTCGGTCGGTAGCCGGTCGGTTCGACGTGAGTGCTTTGTTCACTGACTTAATCGGCGGATGTGTGAGTCGATGGTTCAAGCCCCAGGCTGAATGCTCGATTTTCACTTGCTATCGTCCAACCCGTGTTAGGAATCACATGTTAAAAGGTTAGACCTTGTTAGTCCTTAGCTCGCACAAGTTTCGACTTCTGAGGGTTGTCCTTCGTAGAGATGCGATAGCTGGTTAACGAAAAAAAAACATATTTTAAACATACAAACATAAACATATTCAGGCCAGTCTCAAATCACCTACACTGCGACAGTTGTATTCCCAACAGCATATACAGGAATAACTTCAGTGAAGAATCCTGCATCGACACCTGTCGGATATAATACAACGCCCTTCGTGGTATTAGCCAGGGAAGTAGTTGTTTTCTGATAGGTGTCAGTCCATTAACCTACAGTGTCGGCGAGCTCAGTGTGGCGAGAGAGATAGCCTAACGCCGAACCAGTGGAAAAAGAATCGCACAGTCGCTTGCGCATGTCGACCTGCAATCAGTTTTACGTGCGGCTATACATAGATGATTCATATGGGGAACAATAATAATGAATGCTATTCAAAAACAATGTGCAATGGGCATGGAAACAATTATTGTTTAGATAATATGTAGCCAAAATGCAGAGTTAACGGTTGCTTATAAACTAAAGGGTAGAACAAGTAGGTAATCAATTCTTAAGTGGGGGTATATTTTTGGAAGAGACTAGTTTTTGGCAAATATTGATGTTCACAACTCTCATTCTGAACACCGATTTCTGTTAATTCGACAAACATCAACTTTTTCATTGTTTTTCTGAACTAAGGGAAATAATCTACAATTATACAACAATAATAACAATAATAAAAAGAAAGTTTGTTTGATTTCTGCTTCTTCATCATATAAAAATGTGGGAAGTTTCCGAAGTAGGGAAGAAAACAATCAAATTCGAAATGAACTCTTTACAAAGATGTGAAGATCGTTCATCAAAGTTACTTTCATATACAAACTGGAAGAAGCCCTTCCACAGTAAAAGGACTTTTGTTTGATTGACAAATTTGATCGATTTAATTTTATTATGTTCATATTGTTCATAAATACATTGGAAACGCATGCGTTTCCAAATGTCTAAAGTCACTCAATAACCAACTCTTTGATTTGTTTTGAATGTATTTTTGTTATTTTTATTTCACCAGGAAACCTGCTAGGTAATCTAGTTGCATCATAGCTGAAGAATGATTAGTAAAGGACTGAAGCTTATATTCAGATCAGTTATGAAAGTTATTTTGTTGAAGAGAAAGGTTAGTTTTCTATTTTATATTCAAGCTACAAATAAATCTGATATACAATATATTTACGCCACTAACAAGTGATGCAGTTTGACTTCGTAATGGTCTGACCGTAAATGACATTGGCATAATTCGGGTGCATAACTCAGGACTTAGAGTGATTTAAACTTTAACACAACTAATTGGAACTTTCTGAAATGATCTCCTAGTGTAATATTGTTTCAGTTAAAAGCTAATAATCAATTCCCAAAAAAAATATATTTCTCAAGAGAGTTCTTTCTACCTTTCAGTCAATTACTGAAGTAGTATTGGCAGTCATCAGATAAACCAGTCCAGTCTGTTTTGCTAAATCATCATGAACGGATATATAATTCAACAACACATGCAAATAATTAAATTGTTTTATCAAAATGGGTTTTCTGTTCGTGCAACGTACCGCGTGCATCGCCCATTTTACGGTTACCATAATCATCCTACCGAGAAGACTATTCGCAATGTGGTGGATAAATTTGAGTCCATTGGTTCAGTAAACGATCGATCAACAAGATTACAATGACAAAACGCAAGATCTGCCGAAAACATCTCCGCTGTTCTGTGAGAGTGTGCAGGAGAATCCAAGGCAGTTGAATTTTGTGAATTTTGAGTCGTTACTAGGGCCTGCAACGGTACAAAATGCAACTGAGGCAAGAACTGAAAATAAACGACCGTAGATAACAACATGTATTTGCTGAATGGTTTCTGGAGCAGTTGGTAACTGACCCTAATTTTCATCTAAAAATCTTCAGCGATGAGGCTGGATGAATGTGTACGCGAACAAACAAAATTGTCGAATTTGAGACGATAGCAATCCATTTGGGATCTAAGTTACTGTTTGGTGTGGATTTTGGGCTGACGACGTCATTGGTTCATATTTCGCCGAGAACCACGTTGGCCAAGCCCTCACTGTCAACAGCGGGCACTATCGGTCGATGATTACCGACTCATTTTGGCCTAAATTGAATGATCTTGTCACCAACGACATGCCGTTTCAAGAGGAAGGTGCTACGTGTCCAAAGCTCATGTTGCATTGGATATTCTGCACGAGCGATTTGAGGGCATGGTCATCTCACATGGACTTTTTCTTGTGGTGTTTTCTTATGTCGCAATACGTCACAAACCGCAGTGGTCCTCAAAGCCAACATAACCTATGCCATCGGCAAATTTAGTCTGATTCATACACCAGAGTCATGGAAAATTGGACGTTTCGATTCCGTGGTGTATATTTTCGCGATGTTTTATTCCACACATAATAACGTCCTTCGAACGAATCAAAAATTTCGATACCTCACACACTTCATTTTATTTAAATTCAAAGACCCTATACTTGACCAAATTTTCATTAATTTTCGTGTCAACATCACTTTTCGTGGCAATTCACGTGAGTTTAATAATTTCATTTCGAGATTGTTGTATTGAGAGTTTTATTTGAAATCATTCACTATACTATTATTCCAAAATATGAGGCACTGAATTCTCAGAAATAACTGACGTTTTTGCCTTAATCGGTCGTAACGTCGTACGGAAATTATACAAAACAGATGAGGAAAATGATGATAAAATATATGGAATCACGACCTGGACAACAATGTTTTCATTTTATTGCAATAATATTTCTGAGAATTTAGTGCCTACTGTTATGGAATTGTACTATAGACCGCAGTTGAATTTCTACCTTGCAGAACATAAGTTATCATTGAAACTTTGGCAATGAAATTTGAAACAGTGAATATCATATAGTATAAATTATAAATTATTACATTTTTCTACGTATTTCTATGTATTTCTCCAAATAATTGCTATTATCGAAAATAACATCAAAATAACTCTTTCAAGAACACTTGTCGAATAGCAAAATACAATATCAGTTATTTTGCATGTCGTCGGGTAGAGTATGCCTTTGAAACCATATGTTATAATTAATGATAAGGCTTTCTACTAATGAAAAACTTTCTTCTAATGAAAAACGTTTTAATGACACCCATTCGAATCCAAAGTGTTCTTATTCACGTCAACAATATAATTCACTTTATCACCAAAAGTAATGTTGTAATTAACTAAAGTAAAACTTTTTTTGCACAATACGGAATACACTATATCATTGAATTAATTGGTATTCGGTTGAATATACGATAGTGTTTTCTCTTTTCTCTGTATGCATTTTCATTTTCAGTTATCTGAATAATTTAGTTTTATTTGCCGAGTTAACAGAAATAATTTTGTTCGAGACATAAACAATTTCAATGTTATTATTTTGAAGTTTTGAAGTAACATACATTTATTGTATTAGTATTTCTTTCACAAGCGAACTCCAAAATTACTGTTTTTCGACAAATGAGAAGCATTTATTCATAAAAATTAATGAATAGTTCATGGGGCTTCCCCTGCTCGTTTCTTGAAATCAGGTCGACTTGGGTATGGTAGGTGCGCTAAAGTATTTGTTATTTTGAATTAGATATAAGGCATTATTGCTGTGTGAATTTTTCCTCACCAGGTACGGGAAAAGTATTTTCAATAGATCCATTTAACGTTAGTGGTTACTATCTATTAAATTACTCTCCTCTTAATTGGGTATTTTTATTACAGCGAACCTGTAATGCCTCTAGATCTTTCAAAGAGTATTTTCATCTTGCTCTGCAAACCAGGCTTCCACAACTAACTTTTTTGTACTTATGAACTTATAGACAGACTCTTTTTCAGTTGAAGAAAGACATTATAGTCGAATGAAAGGGAAGTGTAATTTGAAGCCTAAAAGACTAATTGTTTGCTTGGTAAAATGCAAATTGAACAACTTTTCGTGTCTTATCCCCATTTTTTGTAGATTGATGATAGTGATTTCCAACTGTTGTTCTACGTTTTTCAATAATGATTACTCCATGGTGAGCCCAAAAAAATGTTGGAAGAACTTTTTCAGCAGATTGCTGAGGCTTGGGAGAACCGAAGTATGTTCATTCCATCTCTTGCTGCTTTGTGTTTGGGTACCTACCCAAGTTTTATTTACAATAACAACAAGGCCTAAGACGTTTGCATCAATTTCAAACTGAGCACAGATCGAACGCGATGCTTTTTCCCTTTGCTTCTGGTCAATATTAAGACATTAGACACAAATGATACTCTACCAAAATTAAAAAGAATTAGATTCTGTGGTGATCCTCATGCGAATATAAAAAAATATTCATGTAATGATACATTCTATTTGCTGATTTTTTCGAAAACACTGTAAGATAAACTACAAATTTCCGCTAGGGAATTCACATCTTGGAGCCCCAACTCTATTGTCAAATGTAGAAAACACGGTGTATATTCAATTTTCTAATAAAATAAGTGCATGTGAATCACTAAACAGCTCTGCCAACATCGAGTTTTCAGAAAATACAGAGTTTTTGGGAGCATACCTCGATGAAGACATGCGCTAAGAGATTTATTCGACCAAAAACACGTGTCCGCGGTTTTGTATTATTTTTGAGTATTATTCATTCTTTCAAATATTCATTTCAAACACTATTCTACAGGATAAACCCTATTACAGAATGAGAAGAAACAGTGGCATTTACAAATATGTATTTACTTATGATCATTTGTGAATCTATATAAAATGAAAAACTGAACTGTCAGTGAGCTGAGAAATTATGTCCGCTATTCATTATAATATAAAGCTGCAAATAATATAAAGCACTACAATCGACTGGAAAGGTTATGGCCTCGGTATTTTGTGATGTGCGTGGTGTAATATTCATCGACTATCTTCAGAAGGGAAATATCATCAACAATGAATATTATATAGCGTTATTGGAGCGTTTGAAGACCGAAATTGCAAAGAAACGACCATGTCACACGCACCGTGTGACAAGTCAATCAAAACAATGGCAAAACTACAAGAATTGAATTTCGAGTTGTTCCCACATCCATTGTATTCGCCAGATTTGGCTCCCAGCGACTACGGGGTGTTTGCAGACCTCAAAAAAATGCTCACCGGTAAAAGAGTTCGCTCGAATGAGAAGGTTATTGCTGAAACTGAGGCCTATTTTGAGGCAAAAGATAAATCGTTCTACAAAAGTGGTGTTGAAATGTTAGCGCGGCTCTGGAAGTGTAATGTAATGAATAAATTCAGGATATTCATGATTCATGCTTCTTTTATATTTTTGTACATATGAATTATTATGTCTGACACATTTTACACTATTTCGTGATTTATATGAGATACCGAACATGGTGTTGTTCATAATTAGTTCATATATAACCTAATGAATATGATAATTCATTAGTATTTTAGTTTGAATCCAATTGATATGGATTGTGACACCTAGTTTATCAAAATCATACTAAGATATATTTGACTGTACCTATATAATTTATTTTTACTAGAATTCATTCTCTATTCTAGGCTTGTTTCAAACTATTATTTTATTGTTTTCATGTTCTTACTTTTTGGTTGGTAATGTTCTTATTTTTTTTCAGTTTGCAATATTTATTTAGCATTCAAACATGAATGCCATATGATGCTTTATATTTTATTATTTTGTATGCAGATATTTTATTATTATCAAATTATCGTCATAACGTCAAAACGTCATAAGGCCAAATTGTAAAATTAATTTAGGTTGGTATAGCTGTATGTTTGGAACGCCTGGATGGTTTACCTGTATGGGATACCTATGTAGCATAAATAGGGTTAGCTCGCATTAGTTTCTAGTTTTAATCCTCCTCTTTGAAGATGATCACTTGGTGATCGAAACACGTGTCGAGGTGTTAAAAATAACGATTTGGTGTTGGGAAAAAACTCCAGTAATATTCATTAGTACACCAAAGGTTCCAAACAGTGCATTATTAGTTTCAAATTGAAGTTTACCTTGTCGAAGAACTCGGACATCTCAAAAGGCCACACTCCATCTCAGGTATGAACAAACATTTTGTGTTTTATTGGTACGACCTTCTTGCTTGCAAGAAATTATATTCAGACATGTATGAATTTTTAGACCTTCATTTTCCATTTGCCTGTTCGTTGCTAACTAATAACGCCCTCAAAATCTCCCCAACTTTGAGAATAGCGATTGGCGAATCTCCACTTCTTGGACACTTAGATGACTCACCACTGTTAGTAGCGACACAAGAGCAGATGATCGTAAGCCTCATGTCTCAAAGAAGGTAATATTATTCCTTTTTATCGTTCATTTGGGTCTGAACCGGACGCATTAACATCACAGGAATAGCACTACCAAAACTGTCAGCGCTACTGCGTAACCCACTACATCTAGTACCTACTTGTACTTAGTTTCGATTATATTATTTTAGTGTATTGTGTTAAAATTTTAAAACATTTGCTACCTTTGAGCAATTGTAAACCGATGGTATGCATACTAGAGGGTAGATAATTCATCAGTTGAATTAGACGAGGAAATCATTGTGACAAAATTTTTCATTTCAATATCATTTATTTTTCCTTGTGAATAAATCAAATTTTGTAGGTTGGTTACAGAAGTTAGAACTGATAATCTTCATTACAATTTTTCTTTACCTTCTATTATTGTTAAAAAAATAACTGTCTTCCTTTATATTTGACCGACGCTCTCTTTCTCATAACTTTCATCAATAAAAGATTCGCAAATTAATTCTTTCTTCTTTCTTTATACCCACTCCCATCTCCACTGTTGAAAAGCTGGTAGGGCATTTGTGGAGGTAATAAGCTTCTTGTGAAATTCAAATTCCATTTCGTTCATTTGGAATTGAAATGTAGGGAAAAGTATTTTCCAGCTTTCTCTAGACCAAAATTTTAAAGCTCCCTTCCAACGGAATATAGTTCGTGTAAATTTGGAAACTCATAAATAACTCGTGTGCTAAATAGAACTTTTTCAAATCCGGTTTCTTGAAGTATCGGTAACTCCTGGAGTAGTTAGATACCATACTCGATAAGAAGTCTACCAGAGCTATTCATTAACCAAACACGACGAGGGCTTTACAGTCAAGCATGCAACTTCGAGAATATAAATCATACGACCCCTAAGTGGTTTTCACAAGTGAACTTTCGGACAAATTATAGCATGAGTAAAATAACGCCCACCAAAATGAAAAATGGTGTTTGGCGTGTTTCAATCATTCGCTCTCGGTGGTTATCAAGATGACTGATTATACAAATGTTGAAAGTTGTGGATAAACTAATGTGGGGTCATACAATTAGAGAATCTGGTGTACAAACAAAAATATGGAATTGGAAGTTGGGGCTGATCCAAACATTATAAATTAATTATACAGGTTATGTGGGTTCATACAGGAAAAAAGTAATATAACTAGAGGTATTTTTCCAACAGGATCAAGAAATATAAATATTTTATTGAAGTTTGTAACAGTCCTGGACCAAAGTTACGGAAACCAAAGCAATGTTGTTTTAGTCGTAAACTCCTACCATATCGCGACCATAACATGTGAAAAATGTTTTATATAGAAATATTCGAAAGCTAGTTGTGTCTTTGTGAAGAATACTATTTTTTTACCTCAATAATTCTTGACAAATAATCTGTATGTAAGTAACTATTTTTTGAAGAATACTTTATCAATCCAATCGTTTTGGAAAAATGTCTTCATCTCAAAAAATCATATTAGTGCAAAAACTAACAAAAGTAATGCACAAATTCATTATGAGATAAATAAATAATAGTAACATATTATTTAAATTTCCAGAAACAATCTATTTTGATTTTTTTTATTTCAATCTATGATTTTTTTATGCGAAACATTCCAACATCAATACGAAAATTACAAAATATTTCAAAAATAATGAACGAAGAAATAACGTTGTAGAAAAATAATTATAGTTGTTGCAACTACTCTATAAAGCAAACACGTCGAATAGAAGCTATTAAGATACTTGTTTTCCATTTAACGTTCAAAACTGTCAAAAACATGAAAGGTCAATTCTATATTGTTAACGCTCCACTATTGCAACATTTACATATAGATCTAATAAAAAAATCATTATATTGAAACTGTTTTTCTGAAAACTGACACAATTCACGAAACATTTTTCATATCAACTCACCGAAATAGCTCTGGAAAATGAGATACAAACTAGTTTTGAATGATCGGAAAGTAAAGTTGCGTGAGTTAGCTGACATTATAAAGATATTTAAAGAACTTGTTGGCTTTATATTGCATGAGAATTTTACTATGAGAAAGCTCTGTTCAAAGTGGGTGCCGCGCGAGCTCACTGTTGATAAAAACCAGAACGTCTTGATGATTCTGAGCAGTGTTTGGTCATGTTCAAACATAGCAAACCGGAATTTTTGCGTTGATAAGTGACAATGGATGAAACATGGACCCATCACTTCATTCCGGAATCAAAACGATCGTCATCTGAGTGGAGAGCAATTGGTGAATCTCGTCCAAAGCACCTGATAATCGGTTGGAAAACTTAAGGCCTCAGTATTTAAGGTGTGCGTGGTGAAATATTCATCGACTATCTTGAGAAGGAAAATACCATCAATAGTGAATATTATATAGCGTTATTGAAGGGTTTGAAGGCTAGAATTGCAAAAAACGACCGGATATGACAAAGAAAAAATTGTGTTTCATCAAGACAACACACCGGGTCACAAGTCAATCAAAACATTGGCTAAACTACATGAATTGAACTTCGAATTGCTCCCACATCCACCGTATTCGCCAGATTTGGCTTCCAGCAACTACTGTCTCACCGGTAAGAAGTATCATTCAAATGAAGAGGTTAATGCTGAAACTGGGGCCTATTATGAGGCAAAAGATAAGTCGTTCTATAAAAGTGGCATTGAAATGTTAGAGAGGCGCTGGAATGGTTGTGTGGCTCTTGATGGAGATTACTTGATGAATAAAGCCAGTTCTGAACAAAAAAAACGCCTGGAACTATTCACCCTATTCTTGAGAAATGAAATCTTTCTCAAAGATAAAAATGATATGAATACGCCATCTCAAAAATACAACTGAAGGGAAATTTAGGAGAAAAAGTAAAGGAAAGAACGTCATTTATGAGATGAACATGAGAATGATGTGTAATCCACTCTTGTTAAAATACCTTTTCTAATTTTTTATTTCTCCGTTGATAGGTGTATGCACAGAATGGAAAAACTTTCAAAGAAAAAAAAATACAATATCAATAAAACTCTCATGTAGATCAATTGAATTTAAATATTTGTCAATATTTTGAATTTACCTACTTCGTTCTTTATTTGAGAGTTTTTTATCTTTTGAATAATAATAATGGAGGAGTAAAAAGTCAAAAACCCATGAGAGTTATTGAAATATCAATTACTTGATAAGAAATACCTTTTTTCTTAGCAATAGAAAGATATGATAAATATCTGATTCATTTTAAATAAATCCACAGTCTTCCCTACCCTACATTTTTACGACAATAAATGATGATAATATCAATGTATATTGTAACTGGTGATTCTTCACCTACCTAAATTTTGCAAAGCTTGTAATAATGCAATAAATTTTGAAACACTCTGCGGGGGTACCTAATTAGACCTTTGTTTGCAACGTTTTCGATGCAATAACAAAGATCAGTATACCATCACTATCCTTAATTTTTTGTTATTTAAGTTAGTGTGAAAAATTCAAATTATGAATGATTTAAAAAAATCATTATCAATGTACGTATTTTGGAAAGTTTGGTAAACTTGATATATGCAAAATAATTTCTCTTCACATGATGATAATAATATAATATAAGTTTATTGATAGAAAACGTGATTACATAAAAATGGTTGAATGGCGATAACAAATAAACTAAAATCCCCACAAAGTCGAATACTGTTTGTGGAATTCGTGTAACCTATAGTAAATAGTGTCGATTAATAATGTATGAAGCCAATAAAAATATATGTCCACCTCCAAATTCAAATTTTATAGTATATAAGCATGTCTAATATGCTACTAAAACAGTGGTCACTTTATGCAACACTGAATATCACAAAGCAAACAAGTAATTAACACACAATTTTCTCAACATGAAAAATAGTAGAATAAATAAGGGCAATAATGAACTTGAAACTATACTAATAATAACTATACTGGAATACCAACCTCCACTCTAGTGCATGAATAGTAAGTCTGTTTCAATCGATCAAAACATTTTTTCAGTTTCTTTTTGAATCCTCTATAAGAATGAGTTTCTTTCATTTCAACAGGAATAAAACTGAAAATTTTTGGCAACAAGTACGAAAACCTTCACTGTCCTACAGATTTTGAAGCTAGCGATGTTCTGAATCAATGGGACTTGTGTCTTGTTTCGTAACATGCTCTAGTCTCCGAAGATTACATTTTCGTTTAAATTTAGAGCAGGATGCACCAAAGAAAAAATGCTGGCGGATGTCAAAGATCCTAGATTCGGAGTATAACAAATCAGATGAATATCGAGAGGGTTTGTTCAGTAATTTTCAGTGAGGTTTTTTGCCTAATTTCTAACTTTTTAATGTGCTCTTGGAATGCACTTTTCCACCCTTTTATCCCATATGTCAGTCTGGATTCAACCAATGCGTGATAAATCATTCTGAGGTGTGTTTCTTCAAGGAATTTTGTGATGTATGTGAATCTGTATAATATACTTCTCAGGGTATTGCATTGTCTCAATATATGTATGTTCCATCATAAATGCTCATCTGTGGTTACTCCTAAATATTTTATAGATTCAGTCTGGTTTATTTTTGAATTATCGCTGATTTGAAGCTGCTAAATGGATTGCTGTTTTCGTAACATAGAAGGGCATATAAAATGTTTTTTCTAAATTTATTGACAATAACTTATAATCGAACCAGTTTTTAATAAGCTTCAAATCATTCTGCATGATTGTATTTATATTGTCCCAGTTTTCAGATTTGAATACTATGGCGGTATCATCTGCGAAACTGATGACCCAGACAGGTTGATATTGAAAAGAGCATTTATACAAAGTAGAAAGAGCATTGTGCCTAGAACAGACAGACCTTGTGGTACGCCATACTCAACAGTACACTCCGTATTCAAACTGCCATTGAGTAATACCTGCTGTTTTCTGTAACTCAGATAATTTTCCATTAGTTTTCTGGCTACTCCACGAAAACCCAAATCCTCTAAAATGTCTAATAGCTGTGAATGGGGGACCGTGTCGAATGCTTTAACAAGATCTAAAAATACACAAGCAGATTTTTTTTCATTATCAAAAATCTTTAATGTCTTTGATGTTTAATAAGCAAAAGCATCTGGGGTTGATTTATTTTGTTATAAACCGTATTGGCGGGTACTTATCAATTCGAATTCCGTTGTTAAAAGTATCTATCCTCTTTTTTAATGCTTTTTCGCAACATTAGATATTACAGATATCGGTCTATAATTTTTGGTCAATTTTTTTGAGCCCGATTTATGAATTGGTTTAATTATTGCATTTTTGAACTGCTGGAGGCAAATACTTCGCATGATTAAATTGAAAATCAATAAATCGCTTCTTCCACAGTAGAATGAAATGGTTGACAGTGTAAAAGAAAGCTTATAGATATTTTTATTGCCGTCATAGAAAAGTATCAAAAAAGTTAGATTTTGCTTCGAGGATAATGTGGAATTGCTCAGAATTTTCGACAAAAAATTATATTGCAGTTTACTCTCTGTTGTCGATTTTTCAACCAAGCTGCAGAATTGCTAAGGTTAACGAATTGTCCTGTTTTCATTTCATGTGTCGATACTCTTTTAGTCTGTCTCAAATTGTGTATAAGATTTCTTTTCTTCAGGTAACGAGTCTTTTATTGGAAGCGGAAAGAAGAAAATTAACTGTTCTTCAGAGAGAACTTCAAGAAGCTCTAGACGAAGGTGGGTCCATCAAAGCCAAAGAACACCAGAAACAAGAACTTCTAATTGCCATAGCGTAAGTATTGTACCAGAAAGTTTGCATTGCCAGTAACGCAGACTAAAATCTTTGCTTTGGATATAATCTGGGCGACACCAGCGTTGGCGTTATGTAATAAAATTCAATTTTTAGTTGCTAGGACAACGAAACAAAACAAGTGTTTCTATTTAACATAACAGATTTTTCATAGTATCGGAGGTTTTTTCATGTCAAATTGTGATACACCAAAATTGTTATAACTTTTTTTTTAATACAAGTTTTTTAAAATTTCATTTGATTGAAATGATTGAACGTCATAAGCCCCACCTATCTTTCAGTAGCTCTACTAATGTGTATTAATGGTTGCAGACGAATTCAGGCGCAACATGACTTGTTGGACAAGGAATACAGAGAACATGCTTTAGGTGCACTATTGTCAGCGAATACCAGGGGATCTGGAAAAGTGAGTGAAATATTCTTATTGTAGTGGGTGAAGGAAATAGTAGAATACTGGAATTTGCATTGCTTACAAATATGAGCACAAAAAATTGTTCAAAAAGAATGTTGTGAAATATTATTATATAAGTTTATTGAAAGGGGTATGTTTTTAGGAGAGATTAATTTTTGGAAAAAAAGTAGAAAGCCAAAATCTTTCTTCCTCTCGAATTGATAAAACCCGTTCCTTATCTTAACAAAAAAATAACATTCTGAATATGGGAATTGGTCATTCTTCATTTACATTATGACCTTAATTTTCTCTAGGTGGCATAACAACAAAATTGATTTCCATAACATAGGAATAGGAATATTTATTAACATTTGAGTAAAGAGGTTTTTTGGGAGAAAATCTTTTGGTTTTCTACTTCTTCATACAAAAAATGTATGATCTACAAACATAGTTTGCTTTCATCCAGTTTCCCACATTTTCATTATAATGATAGAGAAGTAAGAAGTCAATAAACTTTTTTCCAAAAACTAATCTTCCCTGAAAAAAAAATCGATGTCAATTTGAACAATTTTATATCGTCTACAATCTAGTATCTAATTTTATCATGAGGATGCCTTCATCCTGTTTGTTGATATTCGAAAAAATAAGTCTGATATGGAGTTACACTCGAATAAAGTTACGGCTACAAACAAATATTTTTTCAATCATACTTCACTATTAATATTGAGCTGATTGGTTTCATCATATTATTTTTATTATTTTGTTACAAAATATGAAATTGGGCATTTGCACAATGAGCTTCTATGTATTCTAATGAATAAACCGTTTGTTCCTAAATATAAATATCAGATTGATAATATCTTTAACTATTGAAAGGCTCACTTATTAATTCTAGCAGAAGGATAAGAAATACAGCTGTAAGTAGCTACACACCTTGAAAGTTTCAATTTTTTGATATTTAGCTACAAGCAATGGTAATCTCTGCTAGAAACAATATTCTTCTAGAAAACCACCATCTGAACCTGTTAGGTATATTTTATGACGATTATTATACTTCCATGTTTTTCATTCTTTCGCGATGATGAAGTGAATTGGACAAATATTCAACAAAAGTAGTAATTTTTTGTGAAGAAAATCATATTTTTTTAACCTATTTTTGGTTGGTGTAGAAAGTGAAAATACAAATTTTTCACCTTCTACAATCAGAAAAAATATAAAAATAGTAATGAAGAACTTTATACAATTTCAATGTCAGACCTTTACTGTTTTAAGTTCTCCATTATAATTTTCATATATTTTTCAGATTGCGGAAGGTGAAAATACCCAAAAAAAGTCAATATAAATTGAACATTATTGTGAATTTATTGGTGAAACTCTGTATACTTCGACGATGCGAATTTTTAACAAAACACTTTCAAATAAGTCACATTTTGACTTGATTTGTGTTTTACAGAATTGAACAACAGCAAATCGTTTTCCCATAATTCCTTTATCAAACATAATAGATTGCGCTTGTTCGGCACTAACTCGTCTTAATTATGATGATAAATAAACAAAAGTATGACAATCGAATACATTGCACCGTTTACTCATAAGAACAAGGTTGAAACAATTATCGCTTCATGGTTTGATGCCAGAATTGAGTGGAAACGGAAATGATGGGTTGATTACGGTGCCTTTCTTACGTTGTTTTTGTCTCAAGTTGGATCACTTATTGAAATATAAGAACAAAACGTTACTAGATCAATGAATCATTTCAGATATATTGAATTTCATGTTCAATGTGTTTTTATAATAAAAATTACTCGTTCGTTAATGAAACGTGGAACCTCAATCACTATTAACAATTGTTCACTTTCACTTAGACACTTTCATATAATCTAAGAGATGACCATAAATTTCTCAAATTGAAATAGAGAATCTGGCAGGACATTTTGCTACTATTTCTTGAACGTGCGGCATATCTTTGCAATAAGAATTCCATCGAAGGAACATTTGATTGAATGTAATATTCCTCAAGGGTCCGCCTTGGGACCTGTATCATTTCTTATTTATATCAATGAGAACGGCGAAGGAAATTTGCAATTCCAACAAAAGATCGGCGCTATTAAACAGAATATCGTATTGACTATTTCGTTGGATGAAAGTGTCGACGTTAATGGCATTTCGCGGTTGGCAATCGTTGCGTGGTACTTTGACAAAAACCATGTGTATGTTTATTTCCATTGAAAGTAACGGCAAGAGGCTAAGATATATTATCAGAATTCGTTGAACATATCCAGAAACCGGGACTAGACTTAACTAAGATTTTGTGTGTGCCTACAGATGGAGCACCCGCTATGGTCGGGACACATATAAGGGATTTGTATCTCTTCTTGCTGCTCACATTGGTTGACCACTTTTGAAATTTCATTGCATCATTCATCAAGAAAGCTTATGCGCATATATCTCGAGCTAAAGCTTAAAATCCGTGATGGATACCGTTGTTGAAGTTGTTAACTACATTGCTGGTCGTTCTTCATAAACTCACAGACAATTCAAGTCGTTTTTACAAGAAATGGAAAGTGCATATTCAGATATTCCATTATACAGCAATAGTCGCCGGCCACGGTAAAGTGCTTTCTAGATTTGTGGAATGTTTGGGAGAATTTAGGTCATTTTTGTTGCAAAAAAATCAAGCTCAAGTCTATGGTAGATAATAAAGAATGGAGTTGTAAGTTAATGTTCCTAACCGATATTACAAATCATCTCGGCGAAGTAAATCTTATGTTGCAAGGATCGGGTCAAACTGTTCTAGATTTGTATGATTTCTGGAAGTATTTCAAAATGAAAATAGATGTATTTATTCGCGATAATACCTCCCATACATATAAATACTTTCCAAATCTAAAAACATACTCACCTAACCTTAATAATTGTGGTAATGCTGCATTTACTGATGAAATGCTAAACTACATAACTTCACTGAAAGAAGAATTTGCTGAAAGAGGTCAAGATTTTGATAAATATGGTCACATGTTCTCGTTCTTGATGATACAACCAGACTTATGCCCGAATGCACCGTTTTCCGAATTAAACGCGGTTAGTAAATCTGGATCTGCTGAATAATTGGCAACCATGATAATTGTCGTCGATCCCTGGAAAATTGACTGAAATAGTTCAAAGATTCAATGTTTTCTCTGATATCTATCATTAAAACGGTGGAATACATATCGAAATGGAGCAAAGAACCCCAAATTTCACACCTTCCGAAAAAGAATGCCTTTTCCCAATAGTGTCAGAATACGCACATATTCTGGAGAACAAAGAAACGAACAGAATAAATGTTCAAGAAAAACTCCAGGCTTGGGAGAAGATATCTGCCGAATTTAATTCTAGTGCCCCGGTAGTGTGCTACAGAACATCTGAGCAGTTGAGGCGTATGTATGAAAATAAAAAAAAGACATTCGAAGGAAAGCAGCCGATTACAAAAAACAAACGTTTTTGACAGGAGGAGGTCCAACACCTGAAATCAAATGGGATCCAGTGGATGAAATGCTCATGGGAATCATCAATAGAAAAACCATCAATGCTTTGATTTCCCAATTTGATTCAGATAGTATGGGATCAGTCGAGAAAAATCAAAGATCTGATAAAAGCACAATCAGTTACGAGTTCACTCCCAATTCCAGCTACTATAATGAAGTGAGTTTTGAAAAATTTTTCTTTTTATTATGAACTGAAGTTTATTGTGAAAAATATAATTTCTTTAGATAAAATTCAAGTAGTTCAAAAATGGAATTATGTGATATTTTTAAAGCCGAATGTAATTGGATTTTATGGATTTTTTTTCCAGGACAAATCAAGTTGCTCTGAAGTTGATGTTCATGAAACAGTTAAGAAAAAAAAATGTCCTCCACAAGGTCTGGCAAGAGTCATCAGTAATGAGTTGAATCCCAAAGAATCTATGGCTTCGTGTTGATTTTCTTTAGTAGACCCTACATCTTCATCTGAAAACATAGAACCCCCCAGGAAAAAATCAAAAGCACTTTTGAACAGAAGAAGACCTCAGGCAGGAGTGAAAACTCTAACTTCTTCAGACGTGCCTGAAAAATATAATATTTTATTTGACCGAAGGCTTGTTTTAATTGAAAAACAAATACAGCAGGCCAATTCAGGAGAAAGCTTCTGCAATGAAACACGAAATCGCGACATGAAAATTCGTAAATTGCAAGAGGAAATCTGCAATTTGCAAAAAGAAGAGAAAAAATTGAAAATTGAACTTCTCAAAATGGAAATCAGATCAAAAAGGACAATCTAGTATGTATTTGAACTTATAAGCTGGGTGATATACCGATATAGAGGAGTTACTTGTTTTTAACTAAACTTACTTTTAGACAATATTTTTTTATTTTTTTTCTTCTTTTTGATATATGTGATTGAAATATGTGATATTTGACTGAGCTGTTAAAAGCATGTTTGTTGTTTACTTCCAAAGTTTTTTTTTGTTGCTTCACTTTTTGGTAATGAAAAATATTTTATTTATAACATTTATAAAAATAAAACATTTGTATTTTATTCATTGAACTGTTTATTTATAATCATAATTGTCTAAAATAATTGTTAATGAGATTTTGCCTGAAGTTGATAACGTTTCGCTCGGGCACGCCCTCAGGAGGTGTAATCAACATTGTCTTGCACAATCAAATAATTCATCTCTTCCTCGTGAATATCTTCTGGTAACTGTGGAACCTCCTCATTATTATTTATGGCAAGGTTATGCAGAACAGCTGTAGCTACAATTATATTACAGCTTGGTTCTACTCCATATCTTGAACCATATGCTAATATAGAAACATTCTTTTCCACACATCTATTTGCCGGGTGTGGATGTGGGATTCATTATAGAGTTGTTCTGCTCTGTTGGCAGGGTTCAAGCAAGGGGTCAGAATATAATTTTCATTAGTATATCCACTATCACCTGAAAAAGTGAGGTAAGATAAAGAACTGTGTCTAAAATTATACCACTCAGAATGAGAGAATTGAAAAGAATATAGTTGTCTAGAATAATTTCAAAACGTTCAATATAAAATTACTTCATTCACCTAATATAACGCATTCAGGAAAGTCATTATTTTCAAGCCTTGCTCTTATTCGGCTGTTGTTGAAAATTGTTTTGTCATGGGCAGATCCAGGCCACATTGCCATATTATCTCTGATTTTTAGATTATGGTCACATAATATTTGGGTATTAACGGAAAAATGATTTCCTGTTACGAATTATCTCACCATCTGGCCCTCCTAATAGAAAACAAATCATTTCATGGTAAGTTTCCATTAGTAGCTTATTACCTGGAGATTGTATCTTGATATGTGTTCCATCTGAAGGTATACTCTATCCTCGTCCCAGTTGGAACGGCAATAAAATGATGAGTACAGTCATAAATATTTCTTGCCTGTGGCAAGAAATCGCCCAGATAATTTCTAAACGTGCTTTCAAATGTAGTTGAGGAGTAGAAGCTTGGGTAGCTGGACTGACAGAATACTAATTTTTTTGTCGTTTCACAATATTTCTTTATCAGTGCCGTGTGTTCGTGGGGTTAAGTAAGGTAGTGAGTGGTTTTGCAAACCGATTTTTGAATACTTTTTCAGAAGCAAATTGATACTGATTTAAATACAAGGGTTAGCTGTTTATATACCTGAATATACAAATTAATTTGTCAACAATAGATATGGCTTTCTGGAGACCTTTTGAAACAATCTGTGTCAATCGACAGGGATCCGGAATTTGAAAATAAGGACTTACATGTTCAAGTTCAATAAGTAATTTTAAATATTCATGAATGCTTGAAGAAGGAAAACTAATACACTTCATAGAATGCTATTGTGAATAGAATATGCGAGTTAACGAAACTATTTCGTTCGAAAGTTCTTCGAGTCATTAAAATAGGGGATGTCATTGACCATGCAATGAAACGAAAACAAAGGAGTACAAAATTCGCAAACGTTGATGGTGCTACAAAAGATGTGATTTGGCGAACAATTTATGG
>WOGO01000702.1:0-21520 GCA_015342085.1 Leptinotarsa defecta | reverse complement strand
GAGTATTCAACAAGAACCCCAAGAATTCGGAACAATCCTCTTGTTGTCCTAACGAGTATTTAGTGGACTTCAAAGACTCCAGGAAATCGGTTGGAGGGAAAGATGATACCTTCTTACGAAGAAGGTATCATACAAGAAATATAAGATAACTTATATTTCCTATGGTGTGCCTGCATTTGTATAGTTAGGTTTGAATTGGTTGGTACAGGGAAATGTAACTTTATTTCTAGGATATTAACAATTTATATAGTTTTAGTTCTGTCAAACTCTCGTACTCTCTTTGGTATCATATAATAAGATATATCTGATAAACACCTTGTACCTACCACTCAAATAAATTGGCCAAGTTGACCGATTCCACTTGTGTTTCACTTGCTCCTACAGCCCCGAAAAACCCTGAAATAACGAGATCCATAGCAAACTTCACTGAAAGTCTCACAGTAAAGTATTACTGAAATACAAATATTATTAAAATAGCATCAAAATCGAAGATGTTTCGGCGGGTTTTCCGGGAAAAAGACGTTGATTTCACTATCGCTCGGTGTACAATCATATGAATTGTTATAAATAGTTTACTTTTGTAGCGCAAATATAGGTTCTAAGGACAAACCATATCTTAGTGAAATATTGAATTATGAGAAGAAAGCTGGAATAATGCAAAGATTTCCCGGATAAAAGTTCCTACGAAGGCGTAGAAGGACCATACAGTCGAAATTTAATAAAACTCCGAGTTAAAATTTTGAATTTGATAAAATTCCGACATAAATTTTGGAGTATTGTTCAATTGCAATTGGAATTTATTGAAATCCGACTTCAAATTCGGATCCTTTTTTAAATTGAGTGAATTTTATTTTAAAGGGAATATCTGACCCTTCTACACTTCAGTTCTCAAAACTTTAAAATGAAAATTTTACAATTCCATACTTGCTTAAATTATGAAGCCGATCTTTTGGTCATCAACGAATGAGTAGTAACTCACGTTAGTATATTATATTTAAAGTCAGTTAATTAATTACTCAATCACGATGAATTTCGTGAAATGGAAAACAGGACACAGTATGCATCAAACATTTTTATTATAAACCTTCAAGGTATGTTGATAAATGAGTTTTTTTGCTAAGAAATAGCTTCACATGCAATTAACGACTCAAGCTAAGGGTAGAATTATTCCTCGATAAACATGAAGGTCATAAAAAATACCGATAAGGGCTGTCGGTTTCGAGTCTAAAAAGTAAACGTTCTCGGAGGTTAATGTTTCTATGGTTTTTGCCCTTTTCGGCGAGGTCACACCGTTTTTAAAAGAAACGGGACCGAAATATTCGTGATACGGCTGGAAAGTAATTCATTTTATAGAGATAAGAAAATATTAATTTTACTTTTTATCACGGAATACTTAACGAATGTGATTAAAGCATGAAATTATTACTGTTTACTTTTCTAATTATATTTAGTAAGTTATAGCTGTCTACGGAATGAAAAAGCAACATCTATTTCTAATCATACATAGTGTTTCAAATGTTTCAATATCATGGAATATATTGGTGAGGTTATGATATGCACGGGAGATCCATCTTTGAAATTTTCAACATTGGGTTGAAGTCAAATTTGAAGCCCTAAATCACGTCCTAAGAAATGTTTTCATTAGAATGACCTATAACACCGAATGCCTTCACCATTCATTACATATTGTTCGCCTTTCGTAGATTTATCGGATGGTCTTTCTTGTTATTTGTTTACAACTCATTTCAAATTGCAAACATTTTCTAAAAAAGAATGTTGTTTGACGATTGACATGTGAGCAAATGACAGAAATGTTCATTTTCGTTTTAGAAATTCAAAATTCAACTGCTGTTCAGGTTAAAGTTCAGAAAATTTTTAATTCAGGTATAATTATCCTCGATATGAGTTTTCTTGATTGTTTAGATAAAGTACCTCAGCTTGAAAGTTAAAAGAGTTGTTTGATCCAACACAAGGCATTGTTCCTTAAACTGAACAAATTGAGTCTGCTCAAACAGATTGTTGGTTCATTAATAAAGTTTATTGTATGATTTTCACTATGAAGGGTTTCATAAAAACCGCGACACGTGTTTCGCTATACAATAGCCCTCCCAAGCGTAAAGTATTCATTTTACATGTTTTAATATGGATTTTCATCAAGTATAGGTCAATTCACGAAATAGCAGAGAAAAACGAGTATCAAACTCAGAGTGGATTATGGCTCATTACTTGAAAATATACGCCAATTTTCTTCAATTTTGGTGAGGTATTGTCTATTAGGTGAGATATCAATATTGATTTTTTTTACTAGTTTTCTTTGGGTATATAACCTTCTACAATCTGCAGATTCTGTTGTTGATTGCAATGTTCATGAATTTTGCCTACAAATTGAAAAATCATTTCTCTGTTTTCTGTGCTCGACATTTCGGAAAACAATCTTTTTCCATTTTCAAAACCCGAAATTCACTTTAAAACTTTTGCCTCAATTGTGAACATACGTCAAAAGAATGAAATGTTCAGATGTCTTATCTGATGGACTTCATGAATACATGAACCTCAACTGAATCCTTGAAAAAAAAATCCAGTATCTATATGTTTTCATTCAGACTATCTGTTTTATTCGTTCTACGGATTAACTCTTTATAGAAGTTTAGACTACTTTATATAGCTTTATTTCAATAAAAACATTATGTATTGTTACAACTTATCAGTCATATTAATAATCCCAAAACACCTCCCATATGTCAATAGTCAAAAAACTCTTCTTCTTTTTTATAACTCTCCTGAAGGTAGGTAATACAACACTATCGTATATTTATGACATCTGCACATTTCATTCTTTTGAAGTATGTCAAAAGCTATCACAATTATAAAAATGTCACCTTTAATGACAGTTACAGATTAAATTCATTATAACATCAAAATCAACAGTTCAAAAATAACTTTTCAAAACGCTCAAAGGTGCGAACTCGTTTCCTCCTTTTCATAGAAGAGGATGTATGCATCTCCACTCACAAGCGATTTTGGTGAAGTTGGTGACACGTGTGAATCATTGTATTCGTGCCACGTGCCAGTATAGCGATGTCTGCAGAATGCTGTATAATGTCCGCTGTAGGTAGACCCACTGTGATTCGAAAGTGCAAATAGATTATAACGACAAGGAGGTACATTGTCTGCTACATAATTGTTCATATCTAATCCATCTACAAGAAGTTCGATGCCAATATTTAACTTGCCTTTGAATCTTTCTGAATTTTGTGTTTTGAAAACGGGAAAAGATTGTTTTCCAAAATATTGACCACTAAAAAAAGCCAAGTATAGAATGTTTTTTTAATCGATTTATTTGTTTCTAAGATTTATACGCTGATCGGTTCCTGTTTGTTCTGTTTTCTATCTCTGAGGTGGTGCGAAAAGTTAATGATTTATAGACATTCGAAAAGTGATCTGAAATGCAAGTGTAGTGAATAAAATTATGTATGATCGTTGTTAATTTTTACTAGAAGAAATAATTGAAGTGGAGGGACTAACTGTATTACTTCAGGAAGTCTAGTATTTAAGAGAAAATCTAATCTAAATGAAAATGATTTCATATTTAGTGGAAATAGTGAATTGACTTTAAATAAAGTTCACAATTATCATGATGAAATTCAAGAATATAACCATTAGATAACAATTGATGTTATAATTGAAATATCGGAAAAAGATCATTTCAATCATCAAAAAATTTCACTTGAATGTATATACATGAAAAATATGTTATCTCATAATAATTATTGTTTTGAATATACTATTTAGACTGTTTTTGAAGTACGTTACAAAAATTAACAACAATATGATAATACACTTTAAAATAATCTACATAAAATATCATAATGAATAACGTAATAATGACCATTGAAGTAGTTGATAATCTCGTCTTTGAAATGTCAGTTATACATTTGTCTAGTTTATACGGAAGCACAGAAGGACCACATATTTTCATTATGTTTCTTGGAAATTCCCACTTTAAAACTCGAAAGTACGGCTTTAATCTCGAAATTTAGAGATTGAAGTCATAACTTCGAGATTAAAGTCGAAATTTCGAAATTAAACTCGAAATTTCGAGTGAGGGCGATGACGAAGACGCCATCTATGGGATCGACAGATAACTCAATCCTCAAATATCAAATATAACCAATGCTCCTCAAGGCGGTCAGTTGCAAAGTCAAGCTTCAACATCGACCGCTGACGAAATTCGTCCTCTGCCTTTCACTGCAAGGCAACTAGATTTCAACCAGAGCCCAGGCACAATGCATTTATGATTCAACACCAGACAGCGCTGTTTCAGCTCGTCATAGACCACATCAGTAGTAGTAAGCTAAACCAAAATTGCATGGGATCGATCCCACAGTGTTTTCCTAAGGGTAGATGTCATCGCCATTACTTACTTAGTCCTTTAGGGATAGTTGCGTCCCGTAATGCATTTCCTGCGCATGTGTTGTTTCCTGTTTTCGGTAACCAATAGCCAGAACCACGAGTCCGCGGTAGCCTTCCTCTTTTCCCAAGTACTGTTCCGTGAATTCGCCTCTTTTCTCGAGTGCTGTTCCTTGAATTGTCCTCTTTTTTATTTAAATCATACACCCTCGATAAAATCTTTCATTGAGCGCTTCCTGCGTGGAATATAACATCGTTTAAATATCCTCCACGGCTTCTCTGGGTGGAGCGCATCCGAAACGTCCAATTTTCTAAAACTCTGGCGCATAAATCAAGCTGAATTTCACCGATGGCATGGGTTATGTTGGCTTCGAGGACCGCTGTGATTTGTGTGAAAACCTCACAAGAAAAAGCTAACGGGGTTATCAACTCCACGTGAGATGATCATGCACTTGACTCGCTCATGCAGAATATCCAATGTGGCATGAGCTGTGTGGCACGTTGCGTCCAGATCATCCAATTCAGGCCAAAAGAAGTTGGTAATCATCGACCTATAGTGACAGGGATTGCCTGGCCACCGTCGTTCTAAAAGTACGGTTTCCTAGGACTGTCGGTTGCGGAGGACGAAACCGATAGTGGACCGGGAACCGAGTGTCGGTCGACGAATTCAGTCGCGGAGGTGGAGTCCTAGCGTTGCAGTTTTAAATATTTCCGCAGCAGTTCGTTGACGTTTTGTGGCCATGGAGGACACATTAAAAAGAAAAATATGTATCCTACTCCTGCTTGAAGAAGAAGCAGAAGAAGAATATTGCGCCCTTCATTTACTTAAGTATCGCAAAAGACAAAAAGTAGACTAAATGTTTTTAAGAAGAAGACAAGAAGGCACATTTGAATTGTTAATCGAACCACGATTATCTGGCGACGATAACAAATTTAGAGAATATTTTAGAGGTAATAAGGATCTTTTCGCAACAGTTCTGTCTTACATAGAATGTGATATTGCAAGAAATCCATATAACAGGCAGCATTTTCCTATATCACCTAAGGAGAAATTTTGCATTACATTAAGGTAAGCATTATAAGTTATCAGATTTTGGAAATTCATTTACCTAGTTAAAAAAACACGATACAGAAAATTATTAAATTTATTGAAAACTTAAGAAAACATCAATAAAAAAAGTTTTTATTTAAGGATTAAATATAAATTAAAATATTTTCAACAGAACCAAAGGAAAAGTATATTTTCTAACAGAATGCGGATTCTATTATAAAAAGTTTATGTTATCTGGGAAATCTGAATCAACACAAGTACTGGAATTATGAGAAGGTGGTTGAGATGAATGGCTGTAAGTATAAGATATGTCTGTATATGTTGGTGAATTTAAGTTAGAAATAGTGGGCGGCTCGGGAGAAAGGTTGCTTGTATTTGAATGTATTGGAGAAAATTGTGATGCGAACAAGGGAATCGATGACTGATATCGTAAATTCCGATTTTGCTGCTCCGTTATATTCAAAATCTCAAGACGACCTACGATATTCATAACCTCAGCTTTGGCCTTTGCTTGTAGTGCTGGAGTAAATTTATTTACGGTGAAAGCCATACTATGAAAAAACGAGAAAGAGCAGGATCCAGTAAAGAATTATTGTGCAGAATAGAAGGTTTGCATAATTCTTTTATAAGAGCTTCCGTTCCCCCGCGATTTTTTCTACATTCCTCCTCAAAATGATTTTCTCTGCTTAAACGGATTTTATTTTTCGCGCTTGTTATTTTTTCCTCTCTCATACTGTAACTCTTCTGACACGTTTGCTTTATATTTTGTACAGTGCCTAAACTTGTTTCGGTAGCTTTTAACTGTGGCATTTGTTCTTCAGAACGTACTGGTTCTTCCGGCTCTAAGAGAAGAGCCGTTGTTAACTCAGGAACACTTTCGGATTCTTGGTTATCATCTTGTGTACATTCAACAATGCTACTGCAACTTCTAAAATAAAAATTATTAGGTGAACTCAGATTATTGTAATTGTACATTAAACTTACTCTCTTTGTACTATGTATGTATCTTTAAGAAAAATCAAATGTATGAACTTTTGGAAAAAATCATTTTCGAGTCTTTCCGACCCAGTAGTTAGACTTTTCATCGCTTCGTTTAGCTTTTTCTTATAGTAATCTCTAATATTTTTCCATCTTGCTCTATTGCTATATATTTAACATTTTCTTATTTGTTTCTCTATTTATATATTTATTATTTCCAGATATATGACCACGGGAAAATCCTTCCGATCTTTGGCATTTCAGTTTCGAATTCATCCTAGCTGGGTTAGTAAAATAGTAAAAGAGGTACTAGAGAGTATAAAACGTCGTATGCTTAGTATCTATATACCAAAACCCACGAAGGAAAGTATGCAAAGAAATACAGAGGATTACTACACCATGTGGAACTTTCCGAACTGCTGTGGGGCAATTGACGGAAAGCATATCAGAATTCGATGTCCTGATAATGCTGGTTCCTTATTTTTCAACTATAAAACTTTTCACTCGATTATACTTTTAGCTATTATTGATGCGAACTATCGTTTTGTTGCTATAGACGTAGGATCCTATGGAAGAGAAGGCGATGCAGGAGTGTTTGCAAAATCAGCTATGGGAAAGCAAATCACTCATGGAAATTTTAATTTGCCAGCACCAATTGCTTTACCTGGTACGGAAATGGTACAACCTTTTATCATTTTAGGAGATGAAGCTTTTACCTTAACGACAACATTAATGAAGCCATATCTCCAGGAACAAACAAAAAATAACAAATCAAAATCTGTCTACAATTACCGCCACTGCAGGGCAAGGAGGACCTCTGAAAATGGCTTTGGAATACTTTGCCAATACTTTGAAGTCTTCTATACTCATATTGCAGTAAAGCCAGATACTGCTACTAACCTCGTACTATCAGCATGTATCTCACACAATATGTTAAGGAATTATAAAATTCCATGCCCGGGAGATTTGGATACATTTGATAATAGACTACCCACAAAAAATATGGATTCATTGACTCCGTCGAATGCCAAAAGATCCACATTTTAAGCTTTTAATGTAAGATATAAATTTAAAGAATTCTTCAATAGTGAATAGGGGTCAAAGCCCTTTCAGCGAACACATGCCGTTGTCTATGGCGTTTACCTTCAGTTCCTGGGTCAGTAGAATTTTGTACGAGTGCAGACCCGAGTTACGACACAAAATTCGCTAAATCTGCGAAAGGCCGTGTTCTTGTAAACGACGCGAAATCGACTGCCTCGAATTCTACTGCACACTCTCACAGACAGAGGTGATGTTTTCGGTAGATCTTGTGTTTCGACGACGTACGGGAGTTGATCGACCGTTTACTGAACCAGTGGACTCCAATTTATCCACCACATTGCGAATAGTCCTCTCGGTAGGACGATTATGGCTACCATAAAATGGACGAAGCGCGCGGTATGTTGCCCGAAGAGAACACATATTTTGATAAAACAATTTTATTAGTTGCACGTGTTCTTGAATGCTATATCCGTTCATGGTGATTTTGCAAAGCAGACTGAATAAATGACAAAACATTTGACAGATGTACCTTGGCCGTTATCAATTGTCAAAGTGTGGAAGTCCCTGTTGAAAGATCTGATGTTTAGCAACTATTTTGTTGCCAGGATAATTTCGGAACTAGAGCGGGCAACTTTCAATTGACAAGATTATTCAATTTCAGAAATTGAAAAGTTGCCGGTATGCGGCTGCCTTGATATTTGATGTAAAACAATTTCTGGTGATTTTGAATCCAGATCTGTTCTACTTCGTTTTCGAATGAAACAAAATTATTATAATTCTATAACAATCACCAAGTAACATTATGGAAATATTGGAGAGGACATTTTTTCAACAACGTTGTGATTTCTGATAATGAATTATTTCATTCAACATTACTTTCTCTCACTAATAAATCATGTCAATGAGGTCACTTACATCTTTCGAATATATTTTAATAATTCAAAACTTAACCTCTTGTTATACTTGTTCAAAAAAGATCTGGACTGGAGCCCGTCAAATTCTCAGAGTGGAAACATGTTTTTCAACTCGTGTGACGGCTGTCTCCTTCGTTAAATTAGAGCTTTATTTTCGTCGTATTTATTTTTAATTCATATTGATGTACCAACAAAGAATAGAATGGGAGATATCTAGAAAGAGGTGATGGTATAATTGGGTGCGGGAGTTTTAAACGAATTATGCCATAGGCGGGCCATTTTATTTTTAATTCTCATTGTAATAGTGTATATTGGGCAAAATAGAACACACAATGGTCATCATCACATAAAGACCATTTTACATTGTCAATTAAGGTGATGAATTTCATAATCATCTCTTAAAAACGTTAAAATGAAAAAGAGCATCGTAATTTCCTGGCTTTGGTCTCCAGATGCCACATTAACTTTTCGCTACAGAGAAAACATATGTACCCTCTATCAACGAGTACACAAAGTTGGGTTAATCTCACTTCTAGCGTTGACAGTTTTTGACAAAAGAAAAGCGTATCGGTTTCTGTCCATGTTGTACTAAATCAATATCAAAGGCTAATGGAAAGTCTCATAATATCACTTCACTTATATTCGTTATTGAGTTAATTTCGTTAGGTCAGACATTTTGCAAATATGTTATTGTGAAGGGTGATTTCCAAGCCTTGTCATGGATAGTTTGAACAAATCAACGAAACTTAAAAGTGTCAATTCATAGACTGGAATGGTATTTTACGTTATAAGTCCGGGTACTGTAATAACACCTGACGGATATGTATGATGTTCAATTTCATTCTGTCTTTTTATTTGGCAGTTCAAGTTCAAAATAATAGTAGCAAGTTCAGTTAACCAAAATATATGAATAATCATGATTTAAAGTCTATAGATTTTAATATGTTTTATTTACTTTGATTCGGAGAAACATATAATTCACAAATAAAACGACCTCAAGAATATTATTAGATATCAATAGATATAATACAATTGAAATTACCACTTTCAATTGAGAAAAATATATAAAAATGATAATTAGAAGTATATTCCATGTATATCCAATATTCATTCACTATAGTTGCTGGAAAAATGTATATTACAAGTAAAAGTGAGAAAACTGTGCAAATGGATATAGGTGTAGATGAATAAAAAATTACTAATGTTGGTTAAGCTGAATATCATAAAATCGTTATTTACACTTTATTTTATGATTACATTGAGTTGGTTAAAGAGTAGTCGAGAATTTATATATGTGGATGTTTTTCCATAATAAATTTCAGAGATGAGAGCGCACAGTAGGTATTTTTCTTGTTGGCTACCTTTATGTTATGACAGTTACTTTCATAATGATTGTATACCAATGGTTATTATTATAATCTTAATTTTCATCAATATGGCAAAAGTTGTGTACACAGCTTGTATATTCTGTACATTCTGTACAAGCTGTGTATATTATCATTTTCGAGTGAGAACTGGTCAAAAGTCGGAACTAAAACGTCATTGTTTTCAAAAATAAAAAATGTTGCTAGGTAACACATTACGGTATCAGGTTAGGTTAGGTTAGAGTGGGTCTATTCGATCCTCCACCGCAACCTGTTAGGGTTTATTGTGGCTCACACCTATTCCCATACGGCCAAATAAACTCAGCTTCTCAACGAAGCCGAATGGTTTGTATGGTGAATGGTCTCTCAGGTCAGATGGGTGAGAGTACGGCTCTGCCGAACTCTAAAAACCTGATTCGGTACTCAACAGGGCAGGCACAAAGTATGTGCTCTGTGGTTTCATCATTTTCCAACAGAGGCGAGTCTTTGCATATGATGATTCAAATGACAGTGACCTGTAAGAAGGCCTGTTAGACATCGTAGTTCATCCCTACTGTAGTCCAAAAACTATTTGGTATCAGGCTTGGAAGGGTGAATAAACGCCTTGGAGTGAGCCACTCCTGGAAGATTCTCTTTCGGTATCAGGTACTGTAATGTTCAATTGACCGGCGACAAATAAGTTGAGGATGACTTGATTTACTGAACAGATTGAAGTAAAATTATGAAATGACAGTTGATACGATGTTCTCACTGTCGAATGTAACGCCTATGTGCTATAATGATGAGCTATATTTCATGGGTCTCTACGCCGATTTTGTGACAGTCGACACTCATCCAGTTCTAATATTTTGTCTGAGGCGTGTTATGGTTGGACGCCGGCCAGGACGCCTCGAATAGTGGCGTCGTCGTTGGAATTCTAGTTTTAACGACGTCTCTCTCGACACAAAACGGCGTCACCGGCTTTCTCTTTCTGGCTTTCGTAATGGGTGGTTCTGGCTCGCACCGCTAATCGCGGCAAGACTGTACATTCCACAAAATATAAATCAGAACAATTGCAACATTTACTGACACGAAGTTGATAATGAGTCGTGTGCTTGGTGTAGGACGGTTTTCAATGTCGACATCATACAATCAATGGGGGAAATTATTTTCTGGAGGATCACTCCATAAGTAGATATTTTACATTTGCGCGAAAAAGATCAGCTTCACTCACCAAATACTTTGAAAATTTTCAGCAAATTAAGATTTGAAATGTATTTCATTTTAAACTGTTATCATAAAAACTTAACTCCCGTGCTAGGAATCAGACGTTAAAAGGTAAGACCTCGTTAGTCCTTAGCTCGCACAAGTTTCGACTTTTGAGAGTTGTCGTTCATAGAGGAGTGACAGCTAGTTAACAAAAAAACAGATTTTAAACAGACAGAGAGATAACTTAAAGAGAATTCAAAATAAGCGATACTCTTCTGGTATCGATGTTGTGAACCGGAGACAAGAACCTACCTACATTGTTCGTTTTGGTCGTCATTGATAAGTATCTATGTATTTTTCTCGGTGTTATATCAATTTCAAGTGAATTGGTGAAGATTCGTAGATTATAATTCCTCGATTTAGGTAAATATGAACTATACAGATTCGAGTTTGAACTATCAGTGTCATTCAGTGTGAGTCGTGGACACAAAGATTTCCAAGCAGTGACATCCATTTTCAATTTCCTGTGAAAAAGTAATATCCTCATTGAAAATTCACATTCATATTCACAAATGATGGATATATTGGTGAACAAACTATATAAACACAAATCACTTCTCTAAAATCCTAAAATGTTCACAAAGAAAAAATCCAATAACAATAGTTGAACTTTTGGGAACGAAGGTTTTTGGTTTCCTTTTGATAATCTAAATCAACAACAAATTTTTCTTTTGATTGTATTCAAATCGTTGAACATATATCTCATTCGGGACTGTTGCGGTAGCTTGGTAATATTTCATTATTAATTTCGATGTCACTTCCTTTATTCTGCCTATTTTTATTTTTATTTACGGGTTTAGTTACCGTAAAACTCATTTGTAGTAACTGTTCTAAGTGAAATGTAACTACGATTCAGAATTCTCCTGTTGAATTTCCCAACAGCTTTTCTGCAACGTTTGAATTGTCTTCTGAAATGGAAAAAGTTAAGTGTTGGATTCGTTTTATTGGTGACTTCATACTTCGAAAACAGTTTTTGAATACTAACCGAACCAAAACATTATCAGGGGTTGTCGCATTTAAACAAACTATTTATATTTGACTTAATATAATGGTTACCATGCTTCTCAAACTGTCCAAAGACTTCACACGACTATTTCTAACAAATACAACCAAAAAAAATCTTCGTAACTCGAACTGAATAATACATCGCGTATCTACCATCCGTAACAAATTTATAATTTTATTGTGCGAGCATGAACCGGACTGGAAGGTGTAGGTATTTTACCGTTGCTATGAGTTTTCGTGTGGTTGGGAAAGGCGAAAAATCGATGGAATCCGCGATAATCATTTGCATATCAGGGGTCAGCCAACTAATAGTCACCGACATGCCATCTAGCCAACACGTAATGCCTAAAAACTCTGAAGAGTTGCCCCTTTTATCAGAATTTATAGCATTATTACTATGTTAATGTAATTACTTCTGTATAGGCTCGACACAAAGATAGAATGATTGCCCAATTGGGATATTTACATACGAATTGACTAATGTTATAAAGAATCTAACGGCACTCGAGAATTTCGGATAATAAATTAGCGTTGAAAAATCATCTTTTATGAAAAATATGTGACGCGTGAACACTTCAAATGTGAAATATTGAAAATCACATTCGACGGAATGTATTAAAGTAGTGACTAGCGGATATCCGAGGGGGGTTTAAATTACCTGGCAATTGTGGCACATTTGTCATGTACCTAAAAGTATATTTTCAATGTAACTTCTTCATCCTTATCTTCGAATGTTTTTCAGTTCTCCATCCTATTGCATTATCAACAAACTTAATTTATTCTCACATCAGAATGGAGTACATTTAACCAATCATTATTATACTGAGAAGAATGCTTCAAGTGATGATGCTTCATGATACCTTTGTATATCTATACTAACATAAATGTGAAAGTTTGTGAGGATATATGTTGTATGTTTGTGGCGACTATGCGAAGGGTGGAGGGGCGGTCTAAGCAATGAAGCGCCATCGCCTAGAACGCGACCGAACGCGGGCAGACGCGTGAGGACAGATTCTCGAAGCTATTCATTAGTTAGTGCAGTTCGTAATTTTTATAAATTACTAGCTGTTGGCCGCTCTTATATTAACGTACAGCCGAAGCTACTGAACCTAGAATCTTGAAATATACAGGTAGGTTCTTTGTATAGCGTAAATATAAGGGTTCTGAGATTGTATTGAATTTCGTCAGTTTTGAAGTTGGAAACCTGAAGTTTTGGGTTCATAAAAAATATTGTAACTATGTGTTTAACGTGAAAAAACCCAATTCTACGCAGGCGGAGCCGCGGGCAACAACTGGTAGTCTATATACAAAGATGATACTGTTTTGATTGCTGCTGCACTGCATTGTTATATTTCATTATAAGAGTGGAGTATGTTAGTTCGATTTTAGGCGCCGTCATCTGTAAGTATAATAAAGATTGTAGTATTTTTCGCCCTTAGGCAAAATATCATGTTTTCCGCTCCTCACCAAGGGCAATTTATATGAATTGTATGAAAACGCCCGAGAAAGCTATTTAACAACAAAACAAGTGTTGCGATTTTGTAAACTGAAATCTCACGATAAAGTGTTTATTGAATAGGGAAATTTGTCGTTAACTCAAAAACTGACAAACGGATGAACTCAAAAACTGACAAACGGATTCTCATATGATTTTCACCGATAGACGGAGTGATTTTAAAGAATCGTTTATGTGTATAACTTGTTGATATTTCGTGTGAATTGGTTGACATACATTTATGTTCTCTGGGGGCGGTGGTGTTATCTGGGGAGCCTCAATCGAAAACGCTGTGTAATCCATTTGAAATATAACAGATCAATTTACTACATATTATTCATTTCTCATACATTTACAAAATGTTCACGATTATATATGTGTATCTATACCAATTGGTACTTGATAAAGATCCATAGTAATTTCATAAACTACAGCTTACGATTTGATCTACATTGCGTCATATATAGATATCTTCTTACGTATTTCAAAATTGAAATTGGTGAACATACTTTTTTAGTGAATTTTATCAAAGTTATTTGTTACAGGCTGATATACACCACTGTAGGTAATAACAGACGGTCCTCAACTGAATAGCTGAATTTTATTAACCTGTGACAATGTGGGTTATGAATGTGCTTATGAATTTCCACAGATTCCAAATAATTGAGTTTCCAACCTTTGTTTGCATAGTGCAAAATTTCCGTTATCGTTCAGATTCGGGAACTTGTGGTTGCATTCCAAGGAATGATTTGAAAACGTCGAATCATTTTCACCTAGTTTGGCATTAATGCCAAAGATTAGCTGATCAGAATAAAGCTGATTAGACTAAATAAATCGATTTGAAATAAAATATTGGGTTGATGTTCTCAACAATGATTGAATTCTATTCGCCTAAATATTGGGCCAATGATACCGCAACGTGAAATTCACCCTCGTATTCTGCCTTCCAACGCGCAGCATCCTCAACAGAATCTATTGGTCTGAGCTCTACTGTGCTATTGTATCAATTTGACCACGCCTTGATTATTGTCAATGGGTTTTCGCGAGAGGGGTTCACAAGAACTCTTTCATGCTGATTATTCAAGTAACACTTGAATAACTGACGGTTTTGTAAACCGTTCAGTGTTCCTTGAATACGTTATGGATTTTCTTCAAGTATCCTCCAAATTCATCACACATAATTACCTCATAAATAAAGTTCTGTCATTGAACTGATTTAGAAATAACAGAGTGATTTTTTCTAGCGAATCCAGAATCCTCTGAAATTTTGTTAATCTCCAGTTGATTATGTTGATTTAGATGGATAAGAAAACTTTATACATGAAATGTTCCTTAAGACACTCTAAGAGCGGACCTGTGCAAAAGTAGCGATTCACATTGGATTTGAATTGCTGGAGATTCAATCCATTTGGGAAAACATTCTTAGTAAGTTTATTCCACATGAGCGCACTTACTGTGAAAGTATTTATAGAAGAGACAGAAATCTCTAATCTCTCTTTAATTTTTTCAGATTATCAACGTCTCAACTGAGCGGATGCCTCTTTTCTGGATGGAATCCAACGGCTTCAGGGTATGCTTAGGCGGAGCTCCATACATGAGAACAATACTCAAAAGGTCTGATCCGAGCTTTGTAAAGCATTTCTGGTTCGGCACAGTGTTCCAAGTTTTTGAGAAGCAGCCTTTGCAATTCCAGCGACATGATTGTGCCAAGACATATTGGTGTCAATTTTAATTCCCAACAAACTTATCGCAGCAGAAAGCGGAATTGTCTGTCCTGACATTATTATATACGGTTCGGAGATATTTATCATTTTGGAGAAACCCGATGTCTGGTTACTTTCACCTCAATTCGAAATCACTTCGAAAGATAGACGAATAGGTCACAAAAAAGTAAACATGAAATTGGACTTGATCAAAACTTATATACCCAGTTCAAAGTGAAAAGTGCAAATAGAATAAATGGAAGGGGTATATTTTTAGGAGAGATTCTTTTTTGGAAAAGGAAGGGTTTATCTTTCTGCTTCTACTTATACAAAAAAAAATGTAGGAAACTTCCAAAAAAAGAAGGAAAGCAAAAAATAGATTCTTCCGCATTCACAATGACACAATAACAACCAGTATCGCAACAGGTAAACATAAAAGCCAATTATACAATACAATATTTGAATGAATATTTCGAATAAATGGAAAAATACCTTAATTTATGGAATATTTGTATTCAGTAAAATAATGTATCTAATTGACAAGCTGATTTTGTATTCCTTGAACAATTGATTATTAAGAGAAACACGGATATCAGAACCAACTAAATAAATTCATTTATCTTCTTCGTCGCATTCTTCCTCGTCAAGAATTTCGTAACATTCATCCGTGGTGGATTCCTCATCGGGACATTCTTCTTCCGATATTTTTTCAAGACCAGCTACTTTATAAGGGTCGCCTGTTAATCTTGTGTCTCTCAAGTACTGTAAGCGTTGTTCTCTCGTCTCCATCATTCTCCTATAACAATTGCTATTCACGAAGTAATTCATAGCGTATGCTAAATAATGGGGCGCAGCTACAGTACCGACTATTACGGCGAAAGCTGGTAGAATTTCGAACCACATCTGAAAGGATATAACACTGGTAGTTAATGGTGGTCGAAGGTACTGCATTTTTCCATTCATAGTAAATAATAAGTAGTATTTATTTTCGAATGAACACAATAATGAAACTATTATTTTTTCTACCCTGAGCAGTCAACGGTTTCCTGTAGAAAAACCCAACTGAATATCCAAGAGGAGGTAATGAATTTCAGCAAGGTACTTTAGATAACTTGAAGTCTTGAAAATATGAGATACCTATATCTAGTCTATCTAGTCTAAATAATGGCTCATAGCTAGGCTACAAGAATGACAATGATAATAATATATCGACTTTATTGATGATGACATACATATTCCCAGTATAATCAAAAAGTAACATTCACATGTGCCTTTTAGAAAATCCATGTGAAAAAGGCACAGTCCGCTTTCCGTTAACTGCTCTTCCAATCGTAGTAGCGCTATTTCACTTAACCATATGAAGAATAGAGCTGAAGAATTTCAGGAAGATTCTTTCAGCAACTCGAAATCAATTTGATGAAGGTTGTTTGAAATATTTTGCCCGTTTTAAAATCATGTGTTTTTTTAGCTCCATATCTCAGTAACTATTTATTCTACTCTGTCGTGGTGTATACTGATTGATAGAGAATTTTGTAATCTATATATTGATGGTGTTCATATTCTTCCAAATTTTAATTTTTTTACTCTTTTCAGCTTATATGATATCGTTGAGCGGTCTTTTGCGAATTATTCTCTACGAATTCAAATTGAACCAAAGCGCTGCATAAACAGCCCGAAAAATTAGAAAAATCAGGAATTTGCAATGATAGTGTTAATGAACGCACTGTTTGACGTTGGTTTGCGAAATTATGATCCGGAGATTTTAGCCTTGAAGATGAGCTCTGAAGTGGTCAACCTACATTAATCCATAACGAGGATTTGAGGACTCTGGTGGAGACTGATCCTTCACAAACGGTACGTGAGATGGCGGAATAACTGAGCGTCAGCTGCCATACGGTTGTTGATGGTTTGAAACGTATTGCAAAGGTCAAAGATCTCGAAAAGAGGGTGACCTACGATTTGAATGATGATTGACTGAAATTGTCAGGTTTCGAGGTTTGTTTTCCTTTGCTTTTGCGCAACCAAAACGATCCTTTTTTTGGATCGGATCATCACGTGTGATCGAAAATGGATCCTCTACGACAAGAGGAGACGTTCAAGACAGTGGTTAAATGGTTAAAATGCACTTTCCAAAGACAAACACCCACCAAAAAGACCATGGCTGCTGTATGGTGGTCAGCGACTGGTATGATTCAATATAACTTTCTGCAACCGGGTCAAACCATCACAGCAGAATCCTATTGTGAGGAAATCGACGAACTGTACCGAAGCAGCTGCGTCAGCAGCTGCCGACACTGGTCAACAGAAGATATCCAATTCTGCTCTACGACTACGCTCGTCGGCTCGTTTCACAAATCATCGTCCTAAAATTAAACGAGTTGAACGACAAAGTTCTGCCTACCATCTGTTTGAGAATAATATGTTTTTCCGTTAACCAGCTGTTACCCCCTCAAAAGTCGAAGCTAAGGACCAACAAGGTTTTACCTTTTAACGTGTGATTCCTAACACGGAGTAATTTTCTCAAGCACTTCGATACCTTTCTTGCTGGTAGAACCTTAGCCAATCAGGACCAGGCAAAAACAGTCTTCGTCTACTTTATCGAATTCTGAGCATACAATTCATATGCTAATGGACTAGATCGACTTGTGTTACGTTGTCAAAAGTGCACTGATTGAAGTGGTGCTTTTTTCGATTGAATTAAAAATTATTCACTGAGAATTTACAGTTTAAACTAGACTCATAAAAACGGACAAAACTTTTGAAACAAACTAGTAACATCTGTACAAATTCTATATAGTTATCAATCCCCCAAAAAATATTTTTAGCACTTTGGAATTGTCTTTCCATTTTGGTTATTACAGACTACAGAAATGATGAGAACCTCAAAGTATAACCAGACTCTCTTGGACGTGTTTCATTAATATACGGAAAGAAATATACTACATTTAAATTTGTGTCGTCAGCAATTGGGATCCACAGATAATAAAAGTATTGCATTCATAATTCAATACCAGTTAGCCATAAACATTATGATCCTCTAGATCACGAATGCACAGTATACATATTTAAGACCGATATATTCAGTTCCGGTTTAAAAGATTATGAACACAAGAATCTATCTGTAAACAATGATAGTCGTATACTGACGAACGTCACGAAGCGAAAATTTTCACTAATAGAGTATGTTAATACTTCATCATTTCCTACGAATAAATCGTATTTCACTTGAAAAAGATGGGGCTACACTTAATGTCGAATGTATTGGAAGTTCTCAAATATAATATCAAACTGATATAAACTGATAAAAATATGAAAAAACGCTTGGATTTGAATTTTTGACAAAAAGTGTTGCCAATCGTACAACACAATATACCTTCTCTTCTGTCGAGTGACAAACAAACACCAAAGCTAAATATTTTCTACAAAGCGCATACCCAAATATCTAATTCATAAAACACCACCTATCAATTGCATGTCTCACTTTTGTATACCTACAAACCTATAGAGCACTAATACTCTATTTCAGATATTTACAACCGATCAATCAGTGTGAGGGCACCTCGTATTTTTTTGACTCAAGTCAGACTGATTTGACAACTAAGTGTACTTCATAACAGAAAAAAGATCTACCCACATGGAAGTGCAGCACTGAAGCATTCGTTCACCAAGCGACATCATTCTCATTTATACATACCCCAGTAATGCGTGCGTGGGTATATAATATCTGAATTTGTGATGATTGAATCTATTGTAATATTTTGTTTTTGGCAACATTCAAATATAGCGCGAATTTTTCAATTCGTTGCATGTATTCACACGCATTTCATTATTTTCTAAAGCAATGCAAAATGCTCAAAATTTTATCTATCCTTGCCAATTATGGTGAAAAAATCAAATTTGAATACATACCTTTACAAGAATTATTTAAGTATTACAATCTAGTTGATATAACAAAGCGATTTTTCTCCGAATCCAACTATGGTTATTATTATTACACAATTCAGATTATCCGTCTGTTTTCTTGTTAAATTCAATCATTTCCACTAAAAGGATTCGCTTACTAGCAAACGCTTTTGATGGAAGTGGGTCACAGTGTAACTGTCAAATACCAGTCAAGTTGCGAGTTGACGTTGCCACTCTTTTCTGCCTGAATTGCTTGTCGTTATTGATCGATAGTTTTCAAATAGTGATCATTTGAGTTATGGGATACTCCTCTATAATTATTTTGTCACATGATGAGGTCACAGCTAACTCTTGCTGTTTAAGGAATATAGTTCCATTATCTAATGGATTACTTATAATTCATAACTGGCAATCTGGCAACATGACTCCACCGTTTTTACTAGGGTTGCGTTCAAAAGCTGAGAATATGATCATCTTACTCTGAACATTCATAAATATACTCTAGTTTTAATCCGCTCATACTCCGATATGTTCCGAGTTATGTTCAAACTAAATCCTGGTCACTCTATTTTCAATTAAAGTAAAGTTATACTCTGAGGGTCATGACATATAACATTTTACATGGATATTTGGTGTTCATGGTGTTCGAAAAAAATGTATATCCATATAACTGGTAACCTTAAATTGATAATTCTGAAACCTTCATTTATTGTTTACCCGCGGAGTATAAAATGACAATGTGTTTTTGATTAAAAGACTCTAATCTGCTCCCACGGAACGAGTAAATTTTTGAACGCAACTCAGGAACCCGGGAGATGTCTTGAGAAGTAGGGTTATCATGTACCTATAGACAAGGAAGTGAAAATAACACAATTATAGTGAAATAGATATTAATGTGACTTGGAAACTCTTGTGTAATGTGAATAAATATCCAAAAAGTGTGACTGTACAAAAAGGATATAAAATTTTTTGTTTTAAAACCCGAAATGAGTTTCAACTTTACTGGACCACAACTTTCCAAAGTAATGTAGTTGAGAGAATCATAATATTTGGTTTTCAGATTCGCTAGCAGCAGACACGTAAGTTGTGCATTTCAGTTTTCAGGTTTAAATATTTGTTGAAGATTACATTTTTTTGTTTGGACATAACGCAGAGGTTCTTAGGTACTTACTCAATTGTATGAAGTCTTTAGTTTTTACGGTATATATCTATAAAATTTATAAAACTTCTCATAGATAACATTGTAACAAATCATTAAAAATTTTACATATCAACCTTTCTCCTAAATTACTTCGTCCATCGGTGAAAACAGTACTATTATCAGTTTGGTAGTTTTTCAATTTATCATGTTTATTTTAACCTCTGGTAGAAGTCCATTATATCTCGAAGTGTAGTGCAGTAGATTTGCGGTTAAGGAAAAAACCCATTTTGATACATGTTTTAGCATTTTTAACACATATTCACGGGTACTGAAAGAATACATACTTTTTTGAGTACTTTCGAAGAATAAAAACTCAAAGTCGTCTCCACAATTTATTATCACCATCAGATGTTAGAACAGTAAAACCATCAATCAGTACATGTTTCGAACCTATATAAGTTCATCATCAGCTAATTATTTAAAATTCTACAATAAAAGAAGAACAAAATAATAGTTAATACAATATAGTATAAAATACTCACATGGAGAAGAAAATATTTTATTTTATAATTTCTCCATTAGGTATGAGTGGGAGAGAGAGTTGGATGAACCCTCCAGAAAAAGTTTCTCTGTCCTACTCATAACACCATCAAACCTGGTATCGTTAGATTCCTCATGATCGTCCCTCTCCGATCTTATAATAATATACAGGATGTCTCATTCGAAAATCGAAAGGTGTTGTCGTTTCCAGAAAAACCGGATGTTGAATTTGTTTTACAAATATGTCAAAGTGCCGTCTAGTGATGTTCCAAATTTCAGAAATATTGCCAAAGAAATAAAGGAGAAAATGGGGGTGTACCAATCAGTGTGAAAGCAGCCACGAGTTCTAGCCATGAATTTGTCGATGCGAAGCGGGAGATCCGCTAATCAGCGGCTCCCAAAATACGGAACAAATCAATGGCCAGCCATGAATTTACTGAACAACCTGAAATGTATGCGATTGAAAACAAGTATAACAATAAATCCTCCATATCAAAAATTGTCGAGAATATCAAGTCATTAGAAATTGTTGGAATATATACATATGAGTTTAAAGAAAATCCATGATTCATCAAATCCATAACTTATTAAAATATTTCGTGGATGGAGATTTTTTTGAAATGCATTCAATTCAGCATACAGAATAAGACCCTTATGCCAAAATATTTTGTCGGGCCGAAAATCAACCCCCAGCTAGAATTGAATAATTTTCAAAGAAAGATCCATA
>WOGO01000701.1:0-21520 GCA_015342085.1 Leptinotarsa defecta | reverse complement strand
TGGTACACCCACTTTTTCTCCATCAAACCTGGTATCGTTGGATTCCTCATGATCTTCCCTAACCGTTCTTGTGATAATATATAGGATGTCCCATTTGAAAATCGACAACAACTTTTGATCGTTTCCGGAAAAGCCGGAAGTTGAATTTGTTTTACAAATATTTCAAAAAGTGCCGTCTAATGGGCATATTCAATGTTCCAAGTTTCAGAAATATCGCTAGAGAAATAAAGGAGAAAAAGTGGGTATACCATAAGTCTATGTCACACGGTATATGTTACTTAAGATAGGATATAGAGTGAAACCCATAGCTATTGCAAATTCTTGTTTATAAAATTTTTCTCCATATTGAAAATGGGTTCTGTCTATAAATAATAAGTAATACATTTTTTCAAGTTTATTTTTGAAAAGGGTTGTATTTTTTAGAAAACTATTACTTTTTCCTGGTTTCCTGGGATTGGTTTCAACATTTCTGAAAGGTACTATGCCAATTTTTGACAGGGAGATAAAAACTGATTTTCGCCGACAAAAAATAACTTTCGTTCAATAAATAGTAATATTTACATAATTTTTGGAAAGATGAAAGTAGTTCTCATAACGTATAAGCTGGTCGTTAAACTTACTGTCAACAATTATTCCGTATAAATTAATGATAAAAATTCATATTTTTTAAAAGTATTCATACATTTTAACATTGAGTTGAAAGAACAGATAAATGCATTATTGTCATTTGCGAATAAAATTTTTGAAACCGTACTTGAAAATCACTTGAAGGAAGCATGAATACCACAAAGATTATATTCAATCATATAAAAAATATGGAAAGAAAAATATGAAAAGAAACATGTGATACTTCAATAGAATCGACGAATTGATTTCATTCTTATTTTTGGACTCATTCAAGTAACACTCTGTTAGATTTTCTCTGGGCAGTTTACAAAACCCCTATACAATAGCTTCGTCATTCTTATTCATACGGACTATAATATTCTACTTAATTAGTGCTATACGTGGAATACGTCATAGTCGTTCAGATGAATCCAACAATGCATTCGTGGTTCAGCCTAGAGTCACTGATGGGACCTATGACGGGTCGAAACAGTGTCGCCTGGTGTTGAATCAAAAATGCTTTGTTTTGGACTATTGTATCCACTAATTGAACTTAATGTTATAAGTCTTCGTAGGTCTGAAACATCTAAATGTTCAGGACCGGTAGCCATGTTTGATTTATATTTAATGAAGCTCGGGTTGAAGTAAATGTTTATGTTATTATTTTGTATTTGCAAGTCCCCGAAACAAACTCCAACGATATTTTTTAGAAACTTGACTTCTTTAAGTAATACCACAGGAAATTTGTATGATTTCATATGCTGAACTAAATAGACAGTAATTCAATTTGAGTTTCGGACAGCTATAAACTGTAACTCAAATCGTAAAGTAATATTGTTTTGGAAATTCTCAAATTTGAAGTCCTCCAGAAAAATCCTTGAGATAATTAGAAACTATATGATTTTGTGGCTCATTTTTCGAACACCCTGTACTCTGCAGCTCGTAATGACCATCAACAGATCACTTTTTCATCGTAAAAATGTAGTACGACAAGTGCATACACGCTCACTTAGGGCATTACGTTATCTCCAGGTAGAAATTCACAAAAGGTTAAAATGTATTTAAGGCCCAATAAGGAAAACATTCTCATTATATCTGCCCTCTGACAAGGGTATACGAAAAGGGCAATTGTGTCGTCGTCGTCATCAAGGCGGTCTACACGTAGTCACCAAGACTAGAAAGGGGAGATACCGAAGTTTGTTTTCTGATTAGAATATAGAAAAAAACGGTCCGGAGGTAAGTGGGGTCAGATGTTGAAATATTGCATGCGATAAATCCCATCAAGAGGTAGCTGAAAACACGGATTATGAGAAAGGGTTTGTGTTTTTGTTTCTACAGGTACATCGATTGTTCGAACAAATCGTTTTATTGGCGCTGCATTTTTAGTTGAACACAATTATACTTTATTTTCGAAGGTTTTATCACTTTTTTACTATCCATAACAAGAAAATCCCAACTCTTCTGGGAGATTGGTGATATTTCGAAGATTTCAATTCAAAATATTTTTATTTTGAAAGGTATATACTTTAAAGAAACCAGAGCGAGCTAGTTCATTATTCAAATAATAAGCCATATCATTGACGATATACAGACTTTCATGGCAATACTTTCATCTTTATTTCTTCGAAACGTGAGACTCTCGACTATGAATCAAACAAGTCTCACGAACACTTATTCTATAAGCCATTGACAGTTTATGCGATTTCTGTAAATCTCATATAATTATTTTGCCTTCTTCATCACCAATTTATACTGTTTTTTTCATTGAAAAAGTCCTGACAAAGTCAGAACATAGTTTATATCTGATTTTTTTTCACTTGGGAAACACAGGAAGCGCTGCTCCGCCTGATGTCAGGAACTTCTATACCCATAACGTAACTATGGTAGGCCATGATGGCAGGTCATTATGAACCCTTCAATTTCTGATCTAAACCCACCTGACCTTAGGGGATCAAAGTTCAGGTGCTTTGATGAGCTGGGGAGTAAAGTACTCCTGCTTCAGGAGTGAAGTGACTCCTGCCTCAGAAGTGAAGTAATATCTGCAGCTTTTATGAGGGTATTTTGCTGAACAAGTTCCAATTCAGTGCCAGAGTTGTGATCATCTCGTTCAGTGTCATCAGTCGCTCGGGCAGCTGCCTCAAAAACAAATGTTCAAATTCCTGCTCTCTCATGTTCGCCGACCATCCAGAGAATGGAATCCGAACTGCTGATGACTTCACAGGATCCATCCATTGTATCATGTGAAAACTCCAAACTATAGAGTTCACGGCCTCCCCGTTGTCGAAAAAGTATAACTGTAACTCGGACGACTTAGGTTATAAACTACTATGGAGATGCACCATTTTACGGGAGCCAGCTATCTGCGAGTACACCTCAATACTGGAAAGCAATAGAGTAAGATCGCAATGGCAAGCATATTCGTAACACCAATTTCGTTTTTCCCCGACAGTTTCGAAGACTAGGTCGTGGCTGAAACATGCTACGGAGAGAGTTCTTTACTGGGATTACCTCTTGTATTATTATCATCATTATTACTATTATTTTTCCAAAGGGTAAGCTAGTCGGGCTCTGTCTCCGAAACTCCGACACAGTCGGCAGGGCGCGCCAGCACGACAACTTCCCACCCAGTGGGGTAAGTGATCATTGGGTCCAAGAACGTGTGCCTTGAACAGATGCAATGAAGAAGAATGACTGCCTTCTGCATTTGTCTGTTCAATATTTCTGCCATCGTACGGCTAGCCGATATGATCTTGATATTCGAGAGTAGAGAGTGCATCATTCCATTAAGCACTCCAATAATCAGAACAACCATCCAGAGTGGTCGGTATGGAGTCAATATTTCATCAGTTTTTCCTACTCTTCTCGGATGATATTCGTTTCCCCGAGAGCAAAAAATTCTACGACGAATATCTTCCTGCTCTGATGTTGGAGAAGAACTACATCAGGGTTTTCAGGTTGTATGAGCTTGAGGGCAGTATTATGCCATAGCATCTAGAAACAGTATTTTTGTTCTGATAGGGAAGAATATTTCCATCAGAAGTTTTCAATGAATATTATTATTTACTAATTTCCTAAAAGACAAAACTGGATGTTGTTATTCAGATTCCAACTGGTGAAATATTAACATAACGAAAATTGGAAAAAAATTGTTGTTTTTTATGGAATTTCCTTCTTAGATGAAGAAAGAAAAGCTATACTATACTATATACTATACTTTATATTATACTATACACTATACTTTAAAGTATACTATATACTATATTATATACTATATACTATATATACTATATACTATACTATATACTATATATTCACTTTGACCTCTTCTTAACGCTTATCTGATATAATGACCAGTTCAACAATACAAATAATTTCCATTTATTGAATTGCGAACAGTATGTCGTAAGAACCTATCAACTTAAAAATTTCTAAAAAAAAAATTAATCCAGGAGACTCGAAGTGATAGAACAACTTTATCTAATGGGAGATTTTCTTTGAATATTACGATTTACAGTCCGCATCTCTTCCCACCTTTTTTTCACACAAGACCATTCCTCAATGTCACTGTCATTGAGATTGTTGAACTGTTCGTCCGAATAAGTTTCCCACAAACAAGTAACACCTGTTCTTGACCTACAGATTTTTCATTCCTCTTGATTACATCACTCGAATCCAAACTCTCACGGCGATCTCCAAATACAAGCCAATAAATTCTCAAAATTCAATACGGTCTCCCGTTTCTTCGTGGGAGATGAAATCGAATAAATTTGCAATGAATTAACTAAATTGAGGTTGCTTCGATATGAACATTTCCTGTCAATGAGTCAGAAGTCGTCAATGAACATAAAATGCATGGGAATCATTACTGAAGAGATTCCTCGAGGCGCCGAAATCTCGGCCGAACGGAAACTGTCGAAAGTTATGTCGACAAATTTGAATAAACGCAACGTAGTACGTTAAACGAAAACGACGAAAAAAAAAATTAAACCCCAATCACATCCGATTCATTTAATGGATTAATTAAAAGTTGGCCCGCAGATTTACATGAAAAAACTGGATTTGAAACACTGTTAAAATCAATCGAATTAGGAACAGATGACCGTCGATGGGAAATAGTACGGTAAAATTATAACCAAGAGTGATTTTTAGAACAGATATTGCGCAGTCAATTAATTTCAAAATCAAAATGAATATTAACGTAATATTGTTGGTGTACATATTATTAAGTTTCAAAATGAATTTCAATAAGAAAACAAGTATATAAATGATAACCGCGGTTTCCAAGGCGTACCGTTACAGTCAAACTTCAACATCGGGTTCTAATTGAAACCAGAGCCCGAAAAAAAATAGACATCGCTGTTTCGATCAGCGATTGGTCTCATCATGATGCTAGTCAGAACCATTAGTCCCTTGCTGGTCTATCAACTCTTCTCAAAGAACAAGCCTGGGAAAGAAATGCAAGGATATGTCCCCTAATGAAGCCTGCATCTATGGCAGTCTTCAAGGCAGTCACTTACAAAACAAAGCTTCGATATCGACCATCGCTGAACGAGATTTGTCACAAATAATAATATTCATGATTCAACACCATACAATCGTTGATTGAACCAACCACAGGTCTCATGCTGCACGACAAATTGGTTGACTCATGTGTCATCAAAGGGCAAGCCTGAGTATGAGTAAACATTAGCATATATCGTTATGGGATCGACAGAAGACAAGGATAATCAATGACAAACAAGACTATTGCAAAACATTTTCGAATATCTCCCGGTTCAGTAGGTCCAGTATGCGAGAAGTGTTTTTGTTATATTTATCTCTGCGTCTTACTTGAATTGGACTAAAAATTGACAAACTAATATTTTCAATGGAGTACACGAGTTTCATTCAAAGCTGGCATTCAGCTTTTTTGCTGCTTGGAATCTGTGGGACTTCCACATTTTCGGAGAACTCTGCAGCCTCATGAGTTTATTGCATTATTTTTTCCATCTTTTCATGACACCCATTTGAGCAATTTTGTTTTCTGTTCTAGTTTGTTCAGGTGCTTTGTTGGATGTTTGACATATTCTTTCAGGCGTAATTTTGCTCGTCCATTAGTTGCTTGTCCCCCTGGGATCCAATGCCGCAACTCATATTCGCACAAGACATGATGAACTGTTTATGTTAAGTCGCTAAGATTTACTTTACAAATCCCTTCAGATGTCTTCAAAATGAACAATACCCAGTTACTAACCCTGTTATCAATCTAAATCGATTAATGCTCTATTGAAACAATTTTTCGATTAATAATTATTTAGGAAGAAAATGTTTTCCTGTCTACCACACTCACCAGACTCTTCACCTGAAATTCCTAAGTAATCTGGTACTTAGTTGGGTAAATCGGTTATCATGAGTTCATCCATTAGTATGGATAACCAACACCTAATGTCTCCATGGTATTCCGTATATGTACGTCTGGGCAAATCTTCTATTACAGATATTCAATCCTCACAACAATTCTATCTCTTTACCTTGGAGTTTTGAAGGTCCCTATCCCGCTATCTTGGTCTTCTGGGTGACTGATTATGATCGATTGGGATGGGCCCAAGTTAGACTCCTTCTTGATCTATTTTGATGTAATATTCAGGGTCTAAGGTACTGCATTGCCACTACTTTATGACTAGCTCGTATTAGCTCGTCCATTACTAACATAAGAGTGGAGATTACCATACCATTGAGGACATCTTCTTGTTGCTATCAATCCTTTGAAGATGCAGTCTATCAACCTGAAGCTAGTGATTGAGGCCCTAATATCCGAGAAAGTAGATACAAGTTCTTCCTTGTTAAAAGTATCTACTGATGTCCAGCTTGGACCGACAATGGAAATATATACTCAGAAGTTGCTGCTTATCATTTGCAAGGTTTTTGTATATTTTGGAGGTTGTAATAGCAAGCAAGCATAAGTTGTGAAGTTTTTAATCTACTGTAATTTTTCAGAGCGAAAGTTTCTATTCAAAAAGAAACATCTGTTTTGAGTGTAATATTGTTTCATTCCACTTTTTAATTGTTAGCGCCGTTTATTTTTCAATTTTCAGCGCCTTCGCCTCCTTTTTTCGTCTCAGACAGTTATCACGAAACCTCATCCTATTCGATAGCTTCTCGCCCGTAAACTTCCGGAAGGAACATCCTCTCCAGGTATCCGACACACGTCGAAACCGTACCACGACAACCACAAGTCTCCCAATATTCGTCTTCGATCCATTCTCGTAACATCCGAAGACAGATCGGAGTCCTGAGAGATGAAAACTGTTCTCTCGAAATCCTATCCGAAATCGGGTATACGTCAGTTCCGGCCGTGGTACCCCGCACTGAGGCTATTCATTCATAAGTTCGGAAAGCTGTCGGGCGGTGGGGGAAACGGAGTGTTCTGAACTAGCGCGACTCTATTCATACTCTGGCCGTAACACAGGTGCGCGTTTTCTGTATCCGAATGCGTCGTCGGTGAAATCTTTTGTGTGTGCGAAATAGTACGTTTTCGTGGAATACCTGAGTGTGTCCGGTGAAATTGAATCTGCCCCGCTCGTAACGCGTCTCGTTTTGCTTATGAGACAGTTCGACACTCGAAACTAGTGCGCTTTGGTCGTAATTCACGATATTTTAGGAGGTGATTTGATCGTTGCAGGTTAGGTTTTGGTCCAGTGTTCTCGGCACAATTGTGGGTTGTTTTCTTTTGGGATTAAACCCCATTATCATAATCTTTGTAGGTATAAACTTTGGTAACTATCATCAAAGAGAGGATTCAGACCACAACACTGTCATTAGAGAAAGCCAAAACGATTCTGAATCTGAACTGCAATGATCTCTATCGATGTGCAACAAACAAATAACGTTGACCTTGAAAATAAAAATTGACACGCACATTCTCAATTATTGACACGCACATTCTCAAATTATTACTTGACATTTAGTACTATTTCTAAAATGTAAACACTGTACTGTCACGAGACACAGGCATACGATGATGCTCTGAAGATCTTTGTTTTATAAATTTTAGTTTATTCTCCTTCTGACTTTTAAAATTGACACTCATGCTGTATTTGTATGAAAAACAGAACTTTTTTGTGCGAATACTGTATTACTATGCTGTCATTGGCTTCAAAGTATTTCAGTTTTTTAAATCAAATCAGATTTACGGTCATTAGGGTTAGTTTTATATTCTGGATGATAATAATGTACAATAATTTCACACAGAAAAATACCTGCATAGCTTTTTCATGGAGACCTGAATTATTATCATCATAAATTATTAGCGTATCTCATTATTCATATTGAGGAATTCGGAAAAAAAACCCGAAATGAAATATTGAAATTTGTTGAATTGTTTTGTAATAAATTCTTCGAACTATCATGACCATTAATATTTTGAAAAATTAAATTTGAACCTTCATTTTGGTGTTATTTTTCCTCCCCTTGCCCTAGCTCCAGATGGATTAGTGAAAAAAGATAAGTCAATCAACTGTAGGTATTGATTCATGAATAGAATTTGTTCATTTGCAAATTAAAATAATATACTTCACTTCTTCTCATAGTTATGTTAGTTCTGAAAGAAAATACTTAAAAATTGGAGTAATAAACTGTATAGCATTTTTAGATACGCACTGAATTGACTCTTTGGCCATAGATTGTAAACACAGCAGGGTGCGAAGCCTTTCAAAGGGCAAGTATATATACCTACAGATCAGTACTTGAAATATTTCTTCTGTACTTTTTTATCGCAATTTCAGAACATGTCTCATCAAATTTTAAGAAAAGTCATTATCTCTATCAATTTGTAATAGTTGTCGTATTTCTTCTAAAAAAATTATTAAAATTTCTGCGTCATTTTTTGCAACAAAAGGTATCGAATACAAACCTGCAACTTTATTTGCAAATGGTCTAACATGATTTACAATTACTGTAGATTACCCGCTTGCTGGTTTTGTCAATGAGATTGAATATGTCAGTTCGGTATGTCTATGAAAACACTACAATTTGGTGATAAAACATTCAATCTGTAAATAGTTTTGACATCTAGATCTGGTGTGGTGGTCGGTGGTTCAAGCCTTAGGCTGAACGATCGATTTTCACCTGCTTAGTCCTCGTTAGTCCTTAGCTCGCACAAGTTTCTACTTCTGAGGGTTTTCGTTCGTTGGGGTGCGATAGCGGGTTAGCGAAAAAAAACATATAACACATCATATCATGTTGAATGATACTTTTCAGGATACTTTGTCTTTACGATCTCCTTTCTAAATTTAATTTTCAGATAAATTTTAAATTGAAATAATTGTTGATGAAGTATTTTGAGATATACCATCGATCTAAATTGTATATAGACGTTGTTCACCGATTTCATATCCTGATGTTATGTCTGAAACTGTGGCAAACATCCTATTTTGACATTTTATCAAATGTCAATTACTTTTACTCAATTTACATGAGAGTATTTTTTTTCATATTTATTTAAATGTACAAGTACATATAAAGAATAAGTAGTTGATACCAAACATTTTCAAGTGAATAAGTATATGCTCAAAATTTATGAGTTTGAAGGTGAATTTATTAATATCCAACCGTTAATATTCGTCAGTATAAAGGAAGGATAATTATCAGTCCTAAAATTAACGTTTTTCACTCATTTTGCACAATCAGTGGCACAAAACTGAAACTCTTCACAATATAGTTATTGTAGCTTTCGGTTTTCGAGGTCATGCTAATTTGATGATGCAAATTTGTCTGATATGTCCATAACTGTTCCTATTACCAATATTGAAATAGAAAGAAAACCCTCAAAAGTCGAGCTAAGGATTAACGAGATCATACCTTTCAACATGCGATTCATACAACAGACCAGACAAGCGGAAATGATATACCTATAGACCACGCATTCACAATAGCGATGATTCGAGTAGGACTAACCACTTTAATCCTCTATGACAGGCAATATGTTGAGAAATGAAAGCATTATTTTTAAACTTGTGGACGAATAATTATTAAATAACTCCATTCGTTCATTCCACATTATGTAAAGATATATTACTTTTTCAGTTTTACTCGAAATGTTCGAATTTTCCTACTTGTTAATTGAGTGTGCCTTAATTTGATACTATTAATGATAAAATGAAAAATACGAGGGGTTTAGGTTAAGTTGAAATAAGTATTTAGGGCAATCCACTCTGAAACACACAGTATAACGTCCCTCGCACTCACATATTAAGCGATATTTATCTACAATTGAGATTGTAACTTTCAACAAGGCTAACAGTTGTGTCTTTTAAGTTGAATTTATTTAAATCTGTTTATATATTCCTCTTTTGTTCTGGACTGATAACTTTAATTAATGTTGTTGTAGATAACTTCGAGTTTTGAGTAGGTTTCGTTAAAATTAATATTCACCACCATACTTCGTTTCTAATGAGGGGTTAAATATGCTTCTTTCACTAGAACTATCATTCCAACCTGAACTATTCACTGGTACAAAATAACCTGTATAAATCTCTGTGAATTTAAACCTTGTTTAGTTGGATTTGAAATATTTCAACAGAAAATTGAAGCAAATTTCTACCTCTCCGTTGTAGCTTCAATGGGCATAATTACTCGTATAAAATAACCCTGACTAACTAGATTCACAGGGGATTTTTACAATATTGCTCATTATCATTATGTAACCCCTATTTCGACATACCTTATTTCTTCTCACAAGTTTAAGAAATACTGCATTTTTTTTCTATATTTTCTTCATTCAATTTTTAGTAACTTGACAACGTACCTATTTTTGGCTTTTTAATATGAAAGATATTACCAGATGTTCAAGTACTCTAAAGTTAGTTGTAGACACATTTATCTGAGAAAATTGAAAAACATGACAGATGCGATAATTTTTGAGTTTTATGCTGATATTTCGATTCTCTAAATTTTGCTAAGCAAATAACTTGAGTTTAAGATAATATTTGAGTAGAGGATTTTATATTAAATGATTATACTCGAGAGCTTTTACTTGAAAACAAAAATTTAAAAAATTATGGGATGAATATAGCGGGCTCTACTTGCAATAGGTACGGTAATTCTAGGATGGTTAATAGTATTTTAAAAGGCAAAATGCACAATTCCCCTCCACTTTGAGTTTAATCTCATTTCGAAAAAAAAGAAAAAAATTGGCACTTTCTTCAACATTTCTTCGCTCATATCCTCTTCTTGGAACAGTTTATCTACAGAAGTGTTCTAGCAATACTACTACAGAAGTGTTCTGTCAATATTAGCGACAGAGTGCTCCAAAATATTAGCATGCAAAGTGATCTCTCAGACAAGGCTGCTTGTACAGAGTCGCATTAAGGAACGACATAATTTTTTTTAATGATATGCGGCTGGGTATAGACTAGTTTTTAGGTGGAGTAACTCCAAAATACCGTATATGTTCACACCACAGGCGTTAAAACGTAACTAACCACTCCGACATTGTAAGATGAATTCCGCCAGCCGATTGCAGTTGAATCTGATTGGCCAGCGTAAGAAGGCTTGTTTATTTTACCTAATATGTGCGTGGTGATGTGGTGATCATGCTTTGATCACGCATCTATCTTTGTTTGGGTTACTTTGTTTGTTGGATGGATTTCAGTATTGTATAGAATTAAATTTCCTACAATTCTTGTTTCTAGAACTGATAATAATATATCGCACTTTCCGAACTCAATAATACTTCACTTCAGGAATTTACTCACCTGATAAAAGACTCTCATTGAAAAATTATATAATTTAATGTAATTGCAAAAGGATTCATTGTAATAAGTGGAGTGTGTTAATCAGTTTTCATCAATTGGGAAATTTTGAGTAATTCTACAGACCTAACTTAATTGTTATACTTAGGCTTGAACAGTTTTTTGCAGTTTTCATTGTCTATTGGATTTGTACTTATATAAGCCACAGGAAACACTTGGCATTAATTATAGATCAATATTTTTATTTCTTGAGAATGTATCTTGCATAAACTTCCATTATCTGCTCATCATATATTCAGATCTACACTCCAATCTTCACCCCTTCAATTCACTATTTATTATTTATCATTTACTTGGGTACAAGTAGTTACTTTGTCATTAAATTGAGAAGATTCAAAAAGTGGAATCGTATATAATTAAATCTCATATGAGTTTCATCATGATACTTCTTTTCCCAAAATTGACTGTAACTATGCATATCTCCGAAACTATTAGTTTAAGAAACGAAAAACAGTGAAAGGGAGATATAAGTGAAAATATGAGGAACGTGCCGACTTTTTTCGGTTTTTTCAAAATGATGTTGAGCGCGGAGAGAGGGAAGTTCTGCATTTTTAAATTAATTATCAATTTGGAACTACCGAACTTTCTGTAAGTTCAGAAAATTATAATTATTAATCTTGACAGCACTTATATTCGCTGGACAGGTCTATAGTCCACCATTCAATCGCCGTAAAACGGCAAGTTTTTAAAGTGAATTGCTCCAACAATGAGAAAACAGGTAATGTTTCGAAAGAACCAATAGATGAATCCTTTGGATCAAAAATTAACAACTCGCTAAAAGTTGCCTATTAGTCTTCAGTTTTTTCATCGTTTGTATGTATTTGAAGAATCAACGTTATTTTGTGCACATATTACCAAAGGTTTACCACCAATTACAGCCCAGTAAATTGTGTTTTGAACACTGTTGTGAATTGAAAAGTTGTAGCCAAGAAATATCGTGAATTAGGACCTTTTATGTGAAATTCACTTTCCACTTTTCAGAATGACTTGACGCTAGCGAGAAAAACAATTGACATTCGCCCAGCCTCGGACGCAACAAAAACTCTATAAATAATCGGAAAAATCCCGAAATAAATCAAGTGACACCGATGTTGAAGAAAAGCAGAAGAAAAACGACATTCCTTGTGATATTCCAGTGATATAATTTATTTTCGTACATGTACATATATATATTTATTATCTAGTCAATGTGTATAGACATTAGGAGCGGAATGGGAATAAAAACAATGAAGGCTTTCAGCAGGCAGAAAGGTATGAAAAGCTATATTTAATTTTAATTCGGGTTTCGAGAGTTGTGAGATGGCCGAATGTGGCGAGCAGATGTTTCGTTAGAGCATGTGTGTGTGTGTTTGGAATCGTACCTTCTTTTCGAACACTTCGCTCTTTATGGGGGCTGATATGTAGAAAGAAATTATGAATTAGAGATGTTAAGTAAGTACATATGAGAGCGAAAAGCTACATTTGTACATCTTAAATAATGAACTCTTTTAATGAATATTGTCTGAATGTTATTTGTGGAGGTACCCGAATGATTCACCTCTCAAGATCAAAGAACTTTTTGACTTGGAACAAATATGAAGAGTAAAATTTAACCAGAAATTTTTTGAAAGAAATTCATAGAGATTTTTTCAATTTCCCGGTAAAACTTCTTACTATAAATTTTGCTTATATATGCGATTCAAAATGAAAAATATCTAGTACACTTGATATTGAAAATTTGTTAGCAAATTTTTTGAGTTCAACTTCCTTTCCCATTCTTATTTTCATCTAAGATTAGAGAAATTCAATTTTCGTTTCATTGAAATATAAGCTGCCTTACAATTGATGAATGTTTCAAGTTATCAGCTGGGTTACAATAACTTTTTTATATTGTGTCTGGAAGCACGATGTCAGGTCATACTAACACGGCTAGTGTTGCCAGGCCAATGCTCAGCAGTAGATTTTTTGTCAGAAAAACAGTAGATTGATACCTACAATAAAGTATGAAATATATTTTATAGATACATATTACATACATGTCCATTATTCAGACACATTTTAAACTGGGGCATCAGTTGATTTTCATTCTTATATAATAGAAAAGTAGGTTAAGTTAGGTCCAAAGTAAGTGGATCTATTCGACCCTCCACCGCAACTCGCAAGGGTTTATTGTGGCTCACACCTTATTTGGTCGAGCCACCTTTATTGTTGCTCGACCATATAAACCCAGCTTCTTAACGAAGCCGATTAGTTTGTATGGTGAGTGGTCTTTCAGGTCAGATAGTAAGAGTACGGCTCTGCCGAACTCAAAAAACCTGATTCAGTCCCCAGCGGGGCAGGCATAAAGTATATGCTCTGCTGTTTCATCGTTAATGAGGTAGTCGGATAGTCAAGGTGCAAGATTCCCACCTTGATACCCGCGAAAACCTTCCCATATGAGGGTTTTTGTACGTCAGCTACACCCGACGTGTCTTAGATTTAACCGTGCAGGGCTTTTTTGCCTCTAGTTTTGGTGAATTATCACTTGAGCGGAAACGTTTGCTAACCTGCTCATGAGGGGTTAGTTAGAAAAGTAGCTTGAGAGTCAAAACAGAAGATCTACTACAAAAACCTACACGAAAACAATAGACCTGAATACCCTGAAGGCGTGTCGCTTCTCTCGTGCGATTTCTTCATCATCTTCAGTGGATTAATTCACAATATTCTGCAGTCTAATTGTATTATGACTTTGTTGTGAAGGATTGCATCTTCTTACTTACTGTGATGGATATTGATGAATTTGATTCTATTTCGACATAATAATTATACATGCGAGCACAATCACAAATGTCACAACCTCAGTGGTATTTACGCTCACCACGAGAACTGTCATAATCCAACAAACCCGATGTCTTCAGTTTGTTTGATCACTTCCTTTTTTTTAATTTTTCAAATGTCTTAATAGTCATTCTGCTAAAATCTTAGATAATTAAGGTCATCTCCTGATGATGCTTACTTGATTAGCAAAAGCCCATCGAGAGACTGGTTTTGTTCTTATGTTGGATTTTCTAGATATAATGCATTTAAATGATATATGTGAATAACTATCAACTCATAGTTTCTCTTTCGTGAACACTGCCTTTTTTATTTCACGTCCTTTTTTTATATGATACGAATGATTTTTATTCTGACGTTCATAATTGAACACCAAACATTCCTTTCAATATTCAAACCGAATTTATTTTAAGTACTCCATATTATTTTCATTTCAATTTGCATATTGGTTCATATTTTCTACTTTTTCTTTAATAAGAAATTGAGTGGATATAGATCTGAAGTGGTATGAACCAAAAAATGGGTCATTTACAAGTATTTCTTTAATCGGGTAACATATTCTTGCCTACTATTCAAATATTTTTATATCAGATACAGACAAACTACATCAAGGATTTTCAGTAGAATTTTTGGTAATATTGATTGTAGTCGAAAAATTGCCTACATCTTACAATTGAAGTTCGCATTTTTTGCTGTCGTCAAGTTTTGACTACATACTAATAATATCTTCAAGTAATGAAGTTTAAAAATATCTAAAAGAAGGTACAAAGGCGTAGGCGTAGGCGTAGATTTTCATATCTATACAATTAGGTACATTGCACCGATAGGAATTTTAAGCTTATTTAAAACTTTATACCATACTTGTAATACTTGTAGTTAAACTACAATACTTCATATTCACCAGAATTCTCGTCTACGCAAAAATACAAATGGCGATTGAAATGTTTGACATTCTATAGTCTTCACTTTAAAATTAGAACTTGATTATGATGATTCAAGTCTAATGGTGCGAGAACGTCAACTGTTACATAGACTTGTCAGTCTCCAAACATAAACTTTTTGTTAAACATTTGAGTCACGAATGTACGTACATGACGTTCGAGAGAAAAATAAATTACGACGTCAAATACTCAATTACTCTGCACACAGCATCCGAACGAAAACATGTTTTCACATCTAATTAATGTGAGATTCAATTTGGAAAAGAAATCTAATATAGATCTTGTAATTATCCCATTATCAATTAGGAACACGACGCTTATTTACTAAAAGCAGTAATTTTTAATAGTTCTGCCCGTTTAGCTTGATTACTCTCAATTGGAAGTTTAGTTTTGTTTTCGCATTCGATTCGAATTGCGGTTAGTTTTCAATTATCACGAATATAGTTTGAAGAATTTTAATTGATTCGGTGGATTCGCTTCGTGAAATCTACATACAATGTAGTTTTCACGATGTTCTTTCGTGACATAAATGATTCTTGGAAGCCAAATGAAGACAGGTTAGCGATTCATATATCATATTGGAGTGTCTGAATATGGGTTTCACTGCATGTTTGGCATGTGGAGTATCTGATATTCTGGTATGATTATATTCCTACAGATTTCTCAGCGATGACTTGAGAGCCAGAACCTGGTTGTTCGAATGGGTTTTCTGGTTTTTCCAAAAACGATTCTGTCAGAAAATGTGTGAATAATTTATTAGGTTAGGTCCAGCTCACCAAACCAGACTCTACCAAATAAGTCCATTATTTGGTGATTGATCTGTCTCGATAGATACAGGAGTGAAATGCTGACAAAAACTGTTAACCTTATTGAGTCCCTAGCGGGATAAGCACAAAGTATGTGCTCTGCTGTTTCATCATCTTCCTTGCTGTTTCATGACCTTCCTTGTCCTCTTTGACTAGGTAGGTCATCCCTGTTGTAGTCAAACAGTTGTTTGGAAACATACTTCGAAGGACCAATCCTGCTAGATTTCCTCAGAAGTCTGAAACTCTTCTTGTAGTCCAGGTATTCGGTGTTGTTTGGCAAAATCTAGATCGATGCCAATGATAGGTTCTGGTCTGATGAAACCGCTTGCAACTCCCTTCCTTCCATGTGAATTAGTAGCGTAATTGTCATCTACAAGTGTCCCTACTATGTAGTGTTTTATGGTGGTTCAATACCAAAACTGCCCTCCTGAAATACGGTCGCATCAGGTTAATATTTCTGTCCTGGGTCTGCTACTGTATATACCTGCACCAAAACTTGAATGTGTCTTTGATTCATCTGTGAACCAACAGTTATCTGCTCTTGGTATTTCCTTCACCTGAATGATCCAGTCCTCTCTATACGGGAACAGGACAGTTTGGAGGTCATTTCTAGAATGATGTGACTTTCGGTGTCAACCATAAACTTTTTTATGCATTTGGCAATATGCACAATTCTGAATGTTGTCCCGTTACCCTTTCCAGAAAAATATGAGGAGGTTGATTGGCTGGGCCATCACTTCTTAGTCTGTCGTAAAAGTTCAGGAAGATGGTCAAACTATGTCTCCCTCAATAAAGACCTATGTGTCACTTGGAACTTCGTCTATTTTAGATTCTTTGAGAAACCAACGGAAAAGTGCCGACGAATTCACTTGTATTTCTTGGGAAACTGGAAAAGCTTTTATTCGGAATTCATCTTGCAAGAATACTTTTTCACTGTCTCATATGAAAGAATTACTTTCTGAATCTGAAGAAGCTGCTGAATTGACTGAATTTCGTGCAGCATTTGATGATGATGGAACATGACTAGGTATATAAAGCAAGTGCAATTTAGTGCCTTCTAGTTTATAGAACAGAACGGATACCACCCCACTAACAAGACATTTTTTGCATATGTGTGTCGGTAGTATGCTGTATAATGCATACTATAAGTAGTCCCTCTGTGATTCAAGGGTGTTGCATAATTGTAATTTCTAGGGAATGTTTACATTCAATTTGCATAAAGCATTTTTTGTTGGAGTAAATCTTGTCAATTCTATCAATGAAATTTGTGAATTGGTAGGTTTTCTTTCTCTCACTTGAAACATGTCGTCTTCACATGCCACCGTCCATAATTTTTTCTGTTGAGAAGGAATCCAAAAATTGCGATAATCCCAGCTGGCCGGTTCTTCGTGGTGAAAAAGCAAAAAATCTTTGTTATGGAAATGAGAAAAATGATTGATGATCCCAAATTTTTCCATTTAAAGACTGAGTACGGCCATATGTAGAGGAAACGTAGCTTCCTTTCTGAACACTATTCATGAAATGGATTCTCTGGCGGACTTATAATTAATCATTCTCATTTTGGCAAATATCTAAATGAATTCAGAACAGTGATTTGAATTTCAGGTCAGAGTTCAGTTACCCTTTTCATACAATTTTCTACAAAACAGATATTTTTAGTCAAATTTTCAATAAAACTATTAATAAAAATCCATATGATGCAGAAAAATATCCATTAGTGGACGGAGAAAAAAGCAAAGCTTTAGATATCGTGTCTCAATCTATCTGAACTGAAACAATACGTTTATAAAATTCCTTCACATTCAACACTCAGTAATCTGGTAACATTGTTATATCGAAACAAAATTGGGCCCAATAAATCAAAATGTTCTTTCTCTGTCTTCTTGTGTCACTTGAATGGGGTGGAAACCAAATAACGGAACATAATTATAATTTTACCACCCTATCGAAGTTTTTAAGTAAATAAAAGCCGCTTCGAGGTAAAAGAGTAATTAAGAAACTGAGGAGCACTTTTAAATTTTCGGCAGGCAGAAAATGTGGGAGAGGTGGTATGACATAATTACAGAGCCGGGGCCTGTGGCTACTCATCCAGTCGATATTGTATTAGGGGAAGTTGAAGTTGGGACTATTAGACCCGACAAAATTAAAGTGTATGTTTTTCACGCTACGCAGAATTTGTTCAAGTATTCATTTAAATTTTTGTAAAGTCTGCAATTCATAATGCCAGACTTCTCCAGATTCCACTCCGATTTTTTCATATACAACAGTCATGTGAAACAGGTCCATATCGATCATAACAGAAATAAAAAAAAAGTTACTGTACCCCATAATTTTGGAATATTTTTGGTGGACCAAATGAGCCCAATGTATTCTGTCGTGATAAAATGAGGTTACTATGCTCTAATTAATGTTTCAAATACTGATATATTGATATGCAAATATTCATCAGATAAGCAAAATATCTTCCTTTGAAAATCATTATCTTATCAAAATATTTATCACTTCTTAAAAACACCAACTTATTACATCATCATTTCCGCTAATATACAAGCCGCGTTTTCCAAAATATTCAATAATTTTCTACGAAAAGTCATAATTCATCTCATATTGCGATTCTCGCAAATATAAAATAAATAAACATATAACGTCATTTTTATATCAATTTTAAAATTTCACCCATAGGAGTATCTTTCGGGCATTTGTTTTTTAGATTTATCTCATGATATTAGGTATGGTTGAGTGGTAGAAATATCGTAAGCTGACCTCCGCCAAGATAAAAATAAAGACTCTTCATCATTATTATTATTATTATTATTATTTATTATTAATATAATATTGAAAAATTCCAACTAATTTTAAAGAACTCAAGACATACCCATATTCTCCTTTTTCATTTTTGACATTTCTTTCAGTTCATTTTCAAATTTCCATTTTCTTCCTTTTTTGTCTGCAGTTCCCTCTTCTCTCTCTCTATTTTTGATGTTCTTATAACCCAGTATATCATTTTGTTTTTTTATCCCCTATATATATTTTCCTGTTCCTATAACTCTGCCCGTCAATTCGTTTTGGTTCTTTACATGATGTGTCATTCATTCTGTCATTTTGTTCCTCTTGTTCACTTCAGCTCCCTACAAGTTTTATGCCCATTTTTTTACCGATGTGGATTTTCTATCAAAAAGTAAACTGCCTGTGATTTTCATTACTACGACATTCTATTGCCACTACATTCTTCAATTTTTTCACAGTCTCCTTATTTTTGAACTTCTTATTCCTCGTTGTTTCTTTACGTACGTGTCATTATATTTTTCATCTATCACGCTCTTTCTCTATTTATTTGTCTATCTGAAACATTTATATCTGTGTGAATGTTTCATCTTCAATATAATAGCAGTATTATTTTTTGAGCCTGTTTAAATTCACTTTGAAATGTTTCTTTGTAATTATACTTTTTTAATTTTAGTCCGACATCATAGTCAGTGACAATTAACTCTAAGATAATTCGAAAAGAAAGAAATGATAATGGAATCATTTCTCAACGCTAAGATTGTTACCCCCTTCCTACCAGGAATACTGACAGATAAGACATTATCAAACCTCGTTTGTATAGATATGCAAGCTGTTGCGAAAGTTGATAGCAAATTTCGACGAAATGCATATTGAGAGATGTATATATATATACTTCTTTGAAATAATATTTGACCCTCGATATAAATATATGTTATTTCACTTAATAATTATTCCAGACAAAAGAATATGTCATTATTGAAACATAGGTTTATATATTAGATTCAGTAGTTAGCAATAATGACACTGCTAGATGCCATAAAAACTTTGCCATTTAATTTTTTGTCAAAAAGTTTGGTCGTGGAAAAGAAACCTATGAAAATATATAATACCGCAAAAGATGGAAAATTATGAAGAACGGAAATGAAAATAGTTCATTTGAAAGCAAAATCTACAACTTCAGATGAAAGAGCACATCAAAAACTACAAAAGGCAAATATTGAGTTAGAAATACGAAAGAAAAAACAAGGATCAAGATGGCAGGAGACAGGATATGACGATGTCGAGAGAAACGATAGAGAAAATGGCATTGAGGTAAGCTCCAGAATTTCAGGATACACTCAGGGAAGTCAAAATTAACGAGGGATCACCTTACTAAGAAACTTTTCTAAGACATCTTAACATGTGTGCAAAATTTAAGACGTTGAAAGACAGAAATTGCCGATGGTGAAACGTCGCGGGGAATATTGGATAAAGGAAAAAAGAGAAATAGAATTGAAGATAGGTATAGGAGAAGAATTCGTTTCAGAAAATTGACAACAGATCTAGATATTGCCAAAGATATAAGAGTGTCTCAGTTTTCCGGGCCAGTCCAAATATCATTATTGTATGTCTTCTTATTTGTTTTGGAGGTTTACTCATCAGAATGATTTTTTCGACAAAAATAACTAATAATTTGGTTTTTGACTATATGTAGCCGTTCCCAAATATTTAACCTCTGATTTTTTCAAAAATAATGATGGTATGTATTGCTTTAATTTTTCGAGCTTCCTTGTGACTGTCGGTCAAGGGTTTCATATTAATTAACCAAAATAAATTTAATGAAATAATTCGGGCTTTAAACATCCACTTCCGTCGGCTAGATACTACGCGTAATTTACGTGGTTAATGTGGTTTATTAACTCTCATTTTGAGGACTCAACGAGGACCTACTTGAAGAGAATTGAAGAAGACGTTCACACAATGCTTGACATTCCCGATCAGTGACAAGCTTCAAAGATAATCGTCGAGTGCATATGTTCCCACTACCGAAAAGTGTTTATTAACAAAATTGATAACTGCAATTTATCAAAATATCAGTTTTGATATTTTTGTATTTTTTTTTTAATGAATTATACCTACTGAGTGTGAAGTACATCATTGTGAATATTGAAAAAAAATTGTGGGTCAGTTTTCAAATCTTCAGCAAAGCTGGAAAATAGATGCAGTAAGGAAGGGTGTAGAGTGATAACTAATGTCTGAAATCGATCAATTGCCGCATAAATACCATATTCTTAACCTCACTTTTCAGAATGCCTGAAGAAATCAGTTGAGAGCTGATTAAGAGTACCTGGCTGTCCTTGTTCATCTTTCACTGAAATACTGCATGCTGTTTTTGGCGAGTGCATTAGCTTGGGATGTGGGGGTTGAGCAAACCGCCCATCGGATACCTGCTTCCACGTAGTTCCGCTGGATACGGGAATGACAGAATCACTTGTGGTTCTGTTATTCCCTAACTAAATGGCATCCCAACTATGGCTTCATCCTAAGGTGTGTGTATCCGTGCCGAGAGGATGAATGACAATGAGCATATCAGCTGTCTCTACGGAACCTTCGAGATACCGGGCGCCCTCTCGTCGTAGCATCGCCTTGTCACGGTAATGCGGGACTCTGCCGTGATTGACCATCTTTCCCTAGCTACTCGTGGGACTTTTATGGACAGAGTAAACTTGAAAATTCTTTCTGAAGCTGAGTCTACAGAGGAGATGGATGTCGAGTGTACGACTCCAACTTACGTCCCTTGTATGTTTAGATCAGGAGC
>WOGO01000700.1:0-21528 GCA_015342085.1 Leptinotarsa defecta | reverse complement strand
CCGTGTGTTCAATGATAATCATTCAGGAAGAAATGTACGACACGAATATGTTTCGGAATCATTGAACAAGTTTATTGAAACTGGATCTGTTAACAATAAAAAGCATAGCCTTTCAGGAGTTTTCATTGATGAAGCTATTTGTACTGCAGTTGTAGGGTACGTTGGACTAATGGAAAATTCACAATCTCTTACTAAGTTATCTCAAGAATCAGAAATCAGTTGTACAGATATTTTCAGGAACCTTCATGGGTACAAGTTTCATCCATATAAGATGAGACTAGTTTATGAATTGTGAAAGTCTCACTGTGATCGGACCAACTTGCATCAGAATTTGTTTTTTGGATGAATGTACGGTCAGTTTGAATGGAGAGGTGCATCGGCAAAATTGTCGATATTGGAGTTATACCAATCCTCATTAATACCGTCAAGTTCATACCCAATGACCTCATAAACTGAATTTTTGGGCAGGAACTTTAGGTGACCACATCAGAGGACCTCTTTTATCAATGATAAATTGACTAGTGATTTGGATATGTTGGAGAATCGAGTAATACCTTGCATCAATAAGGTAATTGAGGAAGATATAAATTTATTCGAAAACTAAATAGTTTTTCAGCAGTATGGTGCACCTCCTCATTATGCAGCTCCAGTGCGACAATTTTTGTATGATCATTTTCCTGGTCGCTGGCTTGGCAGAAGAGGTCCTACAAAATGGCCACCAAGGTCTCCGGAACTCACTTCTGTAGGTTTCTTTCTATAGGACCAATTAAAATCTGAAGAGTATTAGAAAGAATCAACAACTTCTGAAGATTTGTGAAAGAACATCATGAGGCATTGCAGAGAAATAACTCCCAAAATTCTCAACCATGTGAGGGTGGCAATGGAAGCTCGTTCGTACCATTGTATGAAAGTTGGTGAATACATTTTTGAACACTTACTATAGAACATTTTTTTTCTTTTCATTGTTCTGTCATCAGACATTCGAGAATAGATGAAATTATTTTTTTCTGATTTAATGCTTCCATATTTGTCTCTGGAACGAATATTTCAAAATGTAGCCTCCTGTATAATCGCTTACCTGTTTTTTCCCTGCAAATCATTGATTCAAAAGTTATTCAGGGTGGCTCGTTTTCAACTAAAACAATTCGTAGCTCCCGAACCATAAGCTACAGACCATATGTTTTTTACTTCGTTGAAATCTCCATGTGCATCTGTATGGAGTATCTGAAAATGCAAAATAATATAGGGTGATCCATTTAAAACAATTGGTGCCATGCTCTGGAAGTGCGATAGGGGAAGTAACATCAAATGTGAATATGTCAAAATGTCTCCCCCTGTATACTATTGTTGACGTGTTTTTTTATTTTTCCTGAAAATCATTGCGCTAAAAGTTATTCAGGGTGGCTCATTTTAAATGGAATGCACTGAATATATTTTTGGACAAGAACCACAAATCACCTCATAATATCCTTATCAGTGATTTCGGAAACTGTTCAGTTGAAATCTCACAATAAAAGATCACTTGAATACGTCATGGATTTTCATCACATATCCACTAATTTTATCACTCCTCGCTCTGAAGGTATTTGGTGGTTTTTATGAATATGCCTCATGACTGAAATCATGCACTGTTTATAGGTTTCACGGAATCATTTATTGATTTCAATTAAATGTACAACGCTGTTCTCGATTCAGTAGTTCCTAGAAATCGAAATTTTCATTTTCAGGTATCGCTAAAATTTTCCATTTAGGAACATGTGGTGGTCGATACAATGCATTGGTGATGGAACTTCTTGGTCCAACTCTGGAAGATCTCTTCTCCCTCTGCAGCAGAAGATTCAGATTGAAAACAGTTTTGATGATAGCAGATCAATTGATTACCAGATTGGAATATGTTCACAGTAGAAGATTGATTTTCAGAGATATCAAACCCGAAAATTTTCTCTTGGGAAGGTCTAGGAATAAAAAAGACAAAATTATCTACATCATTGACTTTGGATTAGCCAAGGAGTACATTGATCAAGACTCAGGAAAACATATTCCTTACAAGTAAATAATTTATGTCATTTTAGTGAATTTTTTTTTCAATTTTTGTGTATTTATCAATTTGTAACTTCCTTTCTGACGTTTTCTTTAGAATTTTATTCGATTGGATGAAACACTGATTGAATACTAATTTATTTAAATTATCTAATATACAGGCTGTTCTCTAATAATTTGCAAATATTTGAGGGTGTGAATTTACATGGAAAAATAGTGATATGTTGCTATATAAACTATTTCTCAAAAATAGTACGTTACGGAAATACGAGCTGTTAAAATTTTAGGAAAATAATAAAAATCATTCAACTTTTCCAAAATCATTCGAGATATCTCAATGATATTTGGTGAGCTCTGACAGTTGATAGAAATTCATATTTTTCAATTAGAAAATAAATTTCAACTTCAACAGTGGCGTGAGAACGGGAATTTTCAAGAAGAAAATGATACGCCTGTAGATTTTTTCTAGATGGAATTTATTCTTGAAAACAGTTAATTTTTTGTGGTGAGTCATTTTTCACCAAAAAAATGAAACCTTTGTATTATTCAAGAAATTATTGAAAAATTGTATTGTATTGAATTCGTTCATACTAAAGTTTTTGAATAAGTAATTAATCAATTATTAAAGAAGTCTTTTTTTCAAAATGAAATGAATTCTTCAACTTTGATATTTCCTATGAGTATTTCGAATGTTTCCAAATGAAAAATATTATGGAATCCCCGCTTAACTTGCAAATAAGAACTCTATAGGATTGACATGCCGTTTTTGAGTGAAAATATTAGAACCCATGTATTGTTCAGAAATCATTGAAGAAGTGTATGGAACTCTATTCTACTACAATTTCTGATTCATCTCATATTCACTAATACACAAACATTTAACGTTACTAGAGAGAATTTTATGTTAAACTGTTGAGAAAAAAATATAATAATGGTGTGGATAATGTACTGAAAACTAAAAAATAATTCGAAAGGTCCTAGGTAGCTGTCATCAAACCACTCGCCTCAGCAATTTACGGTATTGATCAGATGAAAAATAATTAAATAGTTGAGTGTAGTATTTACAAATTTACTCAGATTTTATTTTATCTGATCAATACCGTAGATTGCTGGGGAGAGTGGTATGATGACCGATACGTAAGACCATTCGAATTATTCTTCAGTTTTTAGTACACTGACTACAGTATTATTACCTTTTTTTTAATAAAACCGTTTAATATAAACTTTTTTTTTTATTCGTTTTAGTTCCAAGTTTTCAGTTTCTATTTTTGTTACTCCATTTTGAAGCTGCGGATATATTGGATTTACAATAATACAGAATTCATTGTAATGTATTGTCATCAAAACTGAATGTGTGTATCAAATATGAGATCAATCTGGTAACAGGAAGGGGGTCAAACTTCAATTACTAGATTTGACCCAAACAAATAAATAAATAATAGACAACAGAAACAGGGCAAGCTAAACGAAACCGTTTAAAAAAATACATAAGTAATTGAGTAATTGATAGGATGTTGAATTGAAGAATTCTTTCTTCATCAAAAAATGTGCAGCTTTATTAATTGTCACTACTTACTGATTCAAAAACGAAGTTCAATACAATTAAACTTTTCTATAATTTCTCGGTTTTTCTGAAAGTGATTATCAATGTTTCATGGTGAATTTTACTAGTTTGGACTTACATTGTCTAATATAATTCTAATATAACTTGAAATCTCTGAAAGAACAGATCAAATGAAAAAAATGAATAGCTAAAATAACAATTATATCAAGCAATGAAATGTGAAATGAAATTACAATAAAATATGAATGAGCAAAAAATTAAAAAGTGAACAATTGAAAATGAAAATAAAGTAAAAAAGATTCCACGACGTTTCGAATGTTAGTATCCACACTCGTCTTTAGGTGATCATTTCATTTTCAATTATTTAATTTTCAGTTGTTTGTTGACCTTCATTTTATTGTAATTCCATTTCACGTTTCATTGCTTGATATATTTGTTATTATCAGCTTTTCATTTACATTTTTTCAATTTCATTGATTTTTTCAGAGATTTCGAATCATATCATATTATATTAGACAACGGATGTCGAAACTAGTAAAATTCACAAGCGTTTTTATTTTTCACTCAGAAACGTATTGTTAAAAAAACTCGGGAGGATTTGTTTTACCCAAAATTAAGCGAAGAATCAAAACAATTTTTTTGGGAAAAATCCATAGGCGTAAAATTTTTTTGTCCAAAAAAATCAATTCCTGTACCCACGACACTGTTGAAAATCACCAAGAAAAATATTTTCACTTCATTGCCATTAAGAAAGTGTGATTCATAATATTTTTTTAACAGAAACAGAAATGAACCTTGATGAAAAAGTTCCTTTTCATTATTTATATTTTTCTAGAATAGTTGAAATAGAAATAACAAAACTGAATCAAATTTCAATGGAAAAATGGAAAATTGTTTTCGAATTCTATTGAAATATACGAGTTCATGTCAGCAGATAGCCATTTATCCAATATGAACGATTATAAATTTGAAATTTTTGGTGAATGTGCCTCTTCTATCTCATATTACATCAAACTTCAAGACGTTCATTCATTTTCCAAAGAGGCACACAATCTCTACTAGAGAGAAAACAATATAAAACATAATCCAAGCCGATCTCAGTCATGTTTCATCATCAGTTATAATGCGTTTGAAAATTGTTGGGTCGGAATTGACTCGTTCTAACGTGTTTTAGGTGACTTTCACGCGACTGAGTTTCTGCAGAAGATTCAGGTCTTTTGGTACTAGACCAACGGCAATGTGTTTCATGCCTAAAAATCGTTCAAAATTGTACGAGTTGATTCGTGAGACGTGGACATTTCAGCGGCTATCTCTCTTAGACTTGAAACGACGATTTTCAGTCACCACTTCCTTTACTTTAGCAGTGTTAGGTACAGTTGAGTTGTTGATGGTCGACCAGAGCGGGGAAGTTGGAAGTCACATTTTTTGTCTTTTGCATTTTTAGTGTCCTTTTTTATAAATTATCAATGATAATTTTTTATCAGATAGTCTTTTTATACTCTTTGAAAAAAATATGTTTTTTCCCTCCAACATCATCCATAGAGGAAATATAACAATTGTTATGTAAAAGAAATAGTGTGACTTTTAACCCCGGGCCGGGGATAGTTGTCTTATTATATATGGGGCAAGTAGTTATATAGGTAATTGAGGTGTATAAAAAACTTTAAAATGAATATTTTCATTGAAAGTGGAATAATATGCGTAATTAATTATATCCAAAAAGAGAAAAAAAAGGTCTCATTTTTAGGATAAAACCATATTTGCTCCAAATAAATAACTTCCTTCTGGTAACTGAAATACCAAAAATATCCATCAGACCGCGATGTTTGTAAACTAAAAATACCCGTCCCAAAGAAAGTCTAGAATTCAGTGAATATTCGAAATCACAAATATGGTGAATGTAACCTGGTAGCCTCGTATGGCAAATGTAAGCTGGTAAATGTAACGCTGTTTTTCGAATATCCTTGGGAAATGAATCGAAATAAATACTTGGAGCCAAAAGTATGTATTTTTCTAATTCTTTCCTCTATTTGTCGGTGAAAATTTGCCTATATCTTCGATAACCAATTTTTGTTGATGGTATTGATAACACCGTGTTACTTATATCTTCGACAGTGAATGTTTTACAAATTCGTGTCAGACTGCGATTATAATAAATTACCAAAACACTTCTTTTGCAGCACGCCGTATCACTGCGTGTAATAATAGTTGATCAGACTTTCACATACGATGCCATGACATTTCTATGATTTTCTCTTAAACAAACAAAATTGTATGTAGCAGAAGCTCAAAAAGCCAACAAAAAATGCAGCACACATATATGGTGTTGGTTGTCAAATGTGACTACCAGCCCGTCAAGTTGAGACAACCAGCCCCAAAAAACATATTCAAAATATAACCCTCCGAAATAATTCTGAATCGATATTCATTCATAAAAACGGATAGTGATATCATGAACCATATATGTCACATGAAAAACAATGAAATGATATGTATCTACGGAACATTTTAGTATACTTATCCAGTATACAAATGTACGTATCTCCCTCACACAGTATGAGAGTGAACTGAAGTGACGTTAGGATGACGATATTGCTCTTGTGATCCTCCAATTTTGTTCAATAAAATTTTTCGTTCGTTCAATTTTCCAATATGGCCGCTGTGATAACCAACCCGTGAGACAACCATATCCGGTCTCTCCTACGTGCCTTTCATAAAGTCAACTCATCGTGAGTCTTACGCAACATTTTCGACTCACGAAATTCCATTTGCAATGCAAAATTCAAGATTATTTGTTCGATATTTTTATCTTAGCAGAAATCCCAAAACACGTTCGAGGTTTATTAACGAATTGAATATTATAGACAAAGATTTAACATCTGGATGGCAAGAAGATGTATGGACTTCCGGCACTCCAAGGCGTTTATTCACCCTTCGATGCTTGATACCAAACAGTTGTTGGACTACAGTAGGGATGAAGTCACTGTCATTTGAATCATCATATGCAGAGACTTGGACTGTCGGAAGAGTGTGTGTCGCCTCTGTTTGTAAAATGATGAAACAGCAAAGCACATACTTTGTGCCTGCCCCGCTGAAGCAGGCACATTTGACCTAAAAGAACATTCACCATACAAACTGATTGGACTTCGTTAACAAGCTGGGTTTATTTAGTCGAGGGTGAATAGGTGTGAGCCACAATAAACCCTTGAGGGTTGCGGTGCCGAGTCGAAGAGACCCACTCACTTTGGACCTAACCTAACTGTAAACAAATCGAATTATCTCGATCAATCTCCCCGTAAATTTTGAGCACAATTGTTCCAACCCAGCTACAAAAATAATTTCGACAATCCCTTCAAGTGTGCTTTTTAAATGAGTAATTCCCGTTTGATCCAATCATTTGAGTCAAAATTAGGTGAGTATCTCGGAATTTGAGATATCTCGCTTTTAACTCGTATAAACTTGTATTCTGACATTCTTAAAGTTATTTTGAAGCCTACATATGGTAGAGTGTACGAGGCTTTCGAAATCTGAAGTCAAAGGTCAGAACTGGTACATTTTTTGCCAGTATCTCGTTTCCTATGAGTTTTTCGCTGTTTATCAATATTGTACAGGATTGAATGACTCACATATGTCATATATCAAATTGTTTTCGAGATAGGGGGAGGAGAGCATCATCTAAGGTCAACCGATAGTTTCGATCAAAACCATGCCGTATAAAGTTTATCAATTATTGATCAACACATTGTATATGGTGGAAAAGATTATTTTAGATGAATATTTTAAGTACTCACAAACGTATTACAGTTCAAAAATTATTGTTGTATTTGACGGATATCCAGACTACATTAAGAACATTAAAGCAATGGAACAGCTGAGAAAAACTGCTACAATTTCAAAAACATATGAAGTTTGCTTCGACGGAAAGCTCATAATTACGCTGACTTAAAAATTACAAGCTGTAAATATTAGTACCCAACAGGCCAGCGGATTAAAATTTGAAAAAACTACAGTTTTAATGGGACAAGATATTGATTTACTTGTCATTTTATTTGGGTTTACACTATCTCATCAACAAGAAATTTTCTTGAAAAAAGTCGGCGAAGGAAATGTAAAAACAAAAATGTACCCTTCCAAAAGTTTTTTGCTAAGTATGCTCATTCAAAAAAACACACTTGGTTTCTACATGCATTGAGTGGCTGTGATGGGACTTCTGCGCTTTATGGAAAAAAAAGAAAAATCGTTTTTTTGAAAGCATTCGAGAGAATGCCGAATTTGGATCAAATTGCAGCAGCATTTGAAGAAGAAAAATATCCGGTTCAAAGATCATTTGATGGTGGAATTCAAATCTTGTTGTCAGTCTATAATGCTCCAAAATCTGTGGACAGTATCGATCATCTTCGTTATGAACAATACGTCAAGTCTAAAAAACTGAATAAACCTTTGCACCAACACCAATAAGAGTAGCAGCCCACCAATATTTCAATCGAGTTTATTATCAAATTCAAACTTGGCATGATTTGGAACCCCAGGAATGGGGTTGGACAATGCGTAACGACTTTCTGGAACATATCACGGCAATTTTCGTACCTGCAACTTAGTATTCTGCAACTGCAAGAGTGTTTGTGATTCGCGATGTCAATGCAGGAAATTGAGGTCACGAAGATTTTTACCTTGTGACCAATATAATTTGCAAGCTTGTCTCAATGCGATGATAATGAAGACAGAATCTTTGACCCCGAAAACATAGAAGACCTGCAGACAAATGAAGAAGAGGACTTTGGAATATTACTGTGTTTGAAAGACGACGATGAAGAAGAAGAAGATAATCAAAATTACGAGTTGTGGTTCTTGTACTTCTCGAATTTTTTCTTTATTTTCACAATCATAAATGGAAACATTTAGTTGAAATTTTTTGTGTTCTTCATTAACTTATTTAAGAAGTTTCAGAATTTGTTTTCATTATTTTCTCTAGATACTTGAATATTGTGAAATACAATCAATTCACTGAATTCATTTCATAGAAGAGGAAGACCTCCTCACTCACAAGCGATTTTGGTGAAATTGGGAGCACGTGTGAATTGTTGTATTTATGCCACGTGTGTCTGCAATCTGATGTAATGCCCGTTGTAAGTGTAAGTGATTGGAAAGTGTATTATAACGACAAGGAGCCACATTGTATGCTGCATAATTGCTCGTATCTAATCCTTCTGAAGAAGAGTCAATGATACATTCATTTTGCCTCTAAATCGTTCCGTTGAGAATTTTTTTAAATAAATTACAAAAATGTGGGAAACTTATGGATTGATAGGGACTTTGTGCATTTCTTCTTTTCTCACACCTCGAACACGTTGGTTTCTCATTTCCATCGAGAGTTTTCTCTCACGTGAAGGAATCCAAGCATTGTGACGAACTCATTGGGCCAGTTCTTTGAGGTATGGGAAGAGACAAATCTCAGTAAGTATCGAACATTACTGATGAATGACCACAGTGTGTGCACTTTGTAGGTGATTTTAACTGACCACCGAAATTGTCTATAATCTTAGAGTTGTACATTCTAAAATAACCCATGAATCGAGAGGCACATCTTCAAATCCAAATTTTAAAATAGACTGTGTTCATCACTCTATTAGATGAATTTTCTGACTACAATTATTTGATATTATTTCAAATTGCATTCGAATTGAAATATAATTCGAGTTTTTTTAACAACTCTGTAACTACACAGGCAGGTGTTATTGAATAAAATGATACTTAATTAAAAATAGATACGTAAGTAAAATAAATATAATGAAATAGTTAATGAGAAATGTAAATTAGTGATGATTATGTTGAAAAAATTAGAAAAAATACTTTCTATGTTGTTTACTACTTTTATTTGTAACCAACGTTACTGCAGTTTCATCCTATAAGGACATTTTCAAACTAATACAATAAACTCCTTTGAAAAGATGATCTCATACCTCGTAGTTTCACCTTCATCCATCAATTTATAAATAATTATGTATTTATCAATAATCCATAAACTTTATAAAGTGTGTTTTTGACCGGGACTACCGATTGACCTCAAATGATGCTCTAACCGCGTGCTCTCCGCCTTTTATTTGGAAAACGATTCAACGTATAAAAAATCTGAAACAAATGTTGTAGGGAATTCAATCTTCTTCAATCTTCTACACTGTAAATAATGAATACAAATAGCGAAAAACCCATAGGAAACGAGATATTTGCAATGCACAAAAAATTTATTTTCGTGACCTTTGACCTGCCATATGTAAGTTTCTAGACAACTTTCAGGATGTCGAAATACAAGTTTATACGAGTTTATAGCTGGGTATCTCAAATTATGAGAAGAACTCACTAAGATGAGTGGAGTAGGTACTTTCTTGACATAATGTATCATGCTGTTTGCTCTCATTGTATTGCTGAATAACAAAGTTTTATTAAAAAATGGAAATTTCACGATAAAATTTTGAGTACTTGGGCTATTAGTGTCATTAAAAATATTTTTGAACTTCGAAACTTGATATAAGAGAATTTCATTTGAAAACCTGTACAATTTCAGAATCCTCATACCCGACTCTGTTCATTGTTTATTTGACTTTTTACAGGGATCATAAATCTTTAACTGGTACTGCCCGTTACATGAGTATAAACACCCATTTAGGTCGTGAACAGTCCCGCAGAGATGATTTAGAGGCATTAGGGCACATGTTCATGTATTTTTTGAGAGGCTCCCTTCCCTGGCAAGGCCTGAAGGCGGATACATTGAAGGTAATTAAAACGTTGAAACAACGTTCAGTGTTTTTATTTGTCATTTAAAATTTTCAACCACTGTCCTCATGAAGGTCATTTCCAAAAATGAGCAATGGACTTTCTAATTGATATATTTTATGGTGGTTTTCAAGTGGAGAATGAGAGACCGCGAAATTGCAAAGATAAAATGATAAACAGATTTCAATATTCGTCATTTGAGGTTTGGAAAATGATAATAGATTTGATTCATGAAAATTACTGAAATAGAAAATAATAAGTCCAAAATGTTTGCAGAAGCCATAATATAATATTAATATCTGATAGATAGAGAATAACAGAACAGATAAAAATGAAAATACTGACACAGATCACTCCTACACAAAAAATATTGTTGAGTCCAATGAAAATATATGAAGTAAGGGAAGGCCAATAGATATTTAAAAATTTCACTAACATGAGAAAAATCAATACAGCTGTTGTTTGCGATATTTATGATTGTGAAGAATATATGTATTACTCAATGAAATAATTGAAAATATTCCAAAGTATGATAGTATCGTCATACTCTCAAAGACTAACCACTTGCAAAAATTTACTTTTATCGGTTTTTTTCCATATTCATGTTTTTGTTTTTGAAGTTGATGGTGTTGATGTTCATTTACATTTTTCTTTTGTCCCTTCATTAACGTGTACAGGGTGAGTCAACAAGATTCCTTCGGTCCATTGCTAGCGGAGAAACAATTTTTTGAAATGCTGAATTTTTTTTGCAGTCATATCGATAAATACTATTTTTTTTAATTATTTTTGCGCATACTGGGGGATTCAAACCGGTCAAGTTTCATTCATTTTCAAATAGACATAATTCAACTTTTCGGAATGGAAATTAGGATTTCCTCAAATCAGTTTTTAAAACGAGTTGAGCATGCCTTGGCAATAGCCATCATCATCTGTATCATAAAAGTCTTTCACAAACACAATTTTATTCTGAATATGAAGAATCAGTCTCAGTTTCTTGCTATTTTCAATATAACCGATTTCAAATACCGATCCTGGCGATCAGATACTGAATAGTTCTACTGCCTGGAGTCATATCAGAAATCAGAATTCATTACTCGCCCCAGGCCACATCAGAATCAAAACCCTGCCGAAAACCTACCCCCGTTGTTGTACCCGAACCTTCATATCCAACCAAGGAGAAGAAGAACCATCACAAATGGATCAGAATCACAATGTACAAGGATAGAGAGAAAAAAACTAACCTACTCACTCAGTAACGATGAGATTGGAACCTTTGGTGTGAAAGTTGAATAACTTTCTTCGAGATCAATTGCCCTAACACCAAAAGCAAAAATATCAGTTTGGTGTTAGAGCAATTGATCTCGAAAAAAGTTATTCTACCCACTTAGAATTGAGAGTGATGTCACCTGTGTGGAAGCTATTTTCCGGGTTTTTGAACATTGTCTACATTTCGTCTACTCGTGCCCTAAGGCACAAATAAGGTCACTCACAACTGAAACCATGTAACGAAAACAAATCAATTAACGTTTCACTTACTTACAATTACAATTCTAACATTCAACAGCTACTTATTATTCAATTTGTTGGCAGTTTGTTATTTCACGAGCCTTGTTTTCTAAAAAGAATAACACATTTTCTTGGCTCTCTAAACCATTTAATTTGTAACACAAATTGGGCACTCTTTAAATATACTCCTACTTGCTCAACCTTCTCTCTCAGCTTATCTGTCCATTCAAATCAACCGCTTTTCTATAGGGGCTCATTACTTAGCCAATTATTCATTCACGTCTACACCACTTTAAGTTCCCTGTTAGTGAAAACTATTACTATATATTATTATAACTACATCTTGTGGTAATTTTAGGAAAGATACCAAAGGATAGGAGAAACAAAAAGAACAACACCCATAGAAGTATTATGCGAAGGATATCCAGAAGAATGGGGAATTTACTTGAAATACGTGCGTAATTTGGAATTCACTGAGACTCCAGATTATGATTACTTGAGGAAATTGTTCAAAGATCTGTTCATCAAAAAAGGCTTCAATGACGATGGAATTTTCGATTGGACGGGTAGGCAGACAGTGGCTAGGGCTAGTTATGATTCCATAAATTGATTATCCTTTTCCCTAGTACAAAAAACCTCTACCATCTTGAAGGTGAATAGGAGTCATTGAACGTTTCTTTTTTATTATTTGAAGAAGAACATTTTTGAATATCGGAGGTTCACGGAGAAATGAACTGAGAGTTATCTCTATGAAGAGACAGAATAAATATTTTCTCATGTGATAAAAATATCAAAACGTTCATCATTGATGTTGATTGCAAAACGCTCTATTGAGGACGAGGGCTTCATAAAAACACAAAACTACTTCAATATTTTTTTACCATTTCATGAAGCCTCTTGTATAACCTTTGTGGTAAAACAATCGATAGCGAATTACTTTCGTTAGTATCAAATAATTTATATATTCGTCTCCTAGATAGTTAAAACTTGAAATTAGCTCTGTAGTATCGTACATCTCCATTTTTTGTTTGACATTTATTCTGTAAGTTTATATAATTATTCATTATTGAATTTGAGTAGTTTAATGAAATGAATAGAAATACTCTTGTCCAATTTCCACTAGTTATTTTATTTGTACGACCTGTTTCGGGTTTTATCCCAGTATCAAGTATAAAACCAATATGTGAAATCTGAAAACTAGGTTATATAGGGAATTCTTGATAAGCTAGGTAACCTATATAATATAGTTTTCAGAATTCACATGTTAGTTTCATACTTGATAACGGGGTAAAATCCAAAACCGGTCGTACAAATAAAATAACTACTGAAAATTTGACAGTGTTTTTATTAATTCGAATTTGAGTAGAATATATTACATCAATAGGTAGGATGAATCCGATGCTAGATAATAATAATAATAATAATAATAAAATAATGTTAATAATAGAATTTATTCATTAATAATTAGACAAGGCATCATACATACACACGTGTATGAAACTTATTAAACGAGTCAAAAAAAGGTATCCAAAATACGAGCAAATAAATTGTTAATATACTGTTCAGTCGCAAAACAAACCAAAAAAATTATACATACAATAGCCAGTTCCACAATATCGAGGTATCAGAAAATATGAATAAAATTCTTCAAATACTTGTTCAAGAAGAAAATTCCTCAATTAATTTCTGAATAGAATATCGTTCACATCTATTATATCTTTTATTTTATTGAAACATTCAATACCGATATGCTTTGGTGCTGGAGATTGAATCCATTTGAAAAAAGGAAGAGGAAGTTTATTCCACATAAACGCAGAGAAGTTTGAGGAGTACTGAGTTGATCCTAGAAACGATGAGCAGCCACAGTTCGTCATATATTTATGATATGTACCGTTCTTGGTGGAATCAAAGGTTCCAAGTCACTTTAACACGTTTCGTGAAAGTATCTATAGAAGAGGGACAAATCTCCAACTTTTCTTTGATGACCCAGACTATCAAGGTTACAAGTGATGTTCTCGTCTCCAATCAGGCGGATGGGTCTTTTCTCGATGGAATCCAGCAACTTCAGTGCATGTCCCTAAGCTTCAGTGTATGTCCTCAAGATTCAGTGTATGCCCCTAAGCATACATAACTCTGGATTTTGATATAATCTATTGAAATAATATTGCCTTATCAGTTGGATACGACAGACTTATAATTTCATAAGTAACTTTGTGGTGGCTTTTCCACCTTCTATGTAACTGTGTCGAAGCTATTTTCCGGATTTCTTGACTCTGATCTGCAGGTTTTGTACCTGACGTTTCGTCTAGGACTTATGTAGATATTGTGAGAGGGGAAAAGGTGATGAACAAAATTTCTGATCACTCTAGAAAGAATAAAAAAAAACGAAATTTCAATAAAGAGTTATTATCGAAAGAAAGTCAAAAAAGTCTTTCGAAAATAATGAATTAACTATTAGTTAACAATCACAGTATTGAAAAAAAAATCTATCACAATGAATGGAAAAAAAATCGAAGATTCAGAAGATTTTTTTGAAGAAGTAAACTTCAATTTCATCAGCATTGAAGAATAAAGATCAAAAAAATTTCATTGAAGGATTTTGAAAAAATAATAACAATAATAACAAAAATTAATTGACGCTCCGTGCGACTTCATTGATTCCAGTGGCGCATTTGCTTTTTTAGCTGCAGGAGAACGCGGAAAAACCTGCAGCACCACATAATCTGAAGATCTTGATTTGCCAATTTCCTCTCTCTTATAAAACAAAATGTATGGTGTATTCAGAGGCTGCACTAAGTTCACTGCATCGCCAGAACACTTAGCGACATGACTATCGTCAAACATAAACCAGTCCGTTTCGTCTTTTACCAAGGCGTAATAATGACCAGATTCAACGCCAGAACCACAGTGAACAATGACTGCATGAAGATTGTAAAAGTGATCTGCTAGATTGAAGTGTTCATCTATTCTGAACCTTCGTAAGAGTTTGGTGCTTCCGTCAGACCTTGAGTCATGTTTGAAGATCATCAGTGTTATTATTAGATTGACTGCTGCCTCAGCTATACTTGCTATCGTATAACAGTCAGTTAGTTTGATACATATTTGGCAATACAGTCTTTCATCGCCTGTTAAAAGTTCCATTTTCAGATGATTTAACAATAAGCTTTCCACGGACAACTGGTTATTAATCAAAGTAAACAAGTGAGGATTTTTCCAGCAGAAGATTTACAAACACAAGACGATATAGACTGTACAGGATCATTCAATCCAGAGTAATCAGGAGTATTGATTCTGCTATTGTTTTGCTCACGAAGAGTATTCAACAAAACCCCCAAGAATTCAGAACAATCCTCTTGTTATCCTAACGAGTATCTAGTGGACTTCTTCTTACCAAACTGCAGCTACATAAACACGTGTTTGAGTTTGGCGAATAGGTAGGAAACATTCTCGTTCTCGTTCATCATTGAACCTTGTTCTTGAAATTCTTCGTCATGAACAACACTTGTAAAATGCTATTCATGTATCAAGTGTTTCCTAAATTATCTAATCCAGTATGATTACCAAGTGATCATGTTCAAGAAAAAGATTAAACTGAAGGAGAACTTATAGGTTTCTGCATTCAACATACTAGATAATGGAATATATTCAATATGTAATTAGTGGAAGCAAGAATGTTTTGAATAAAGTTGTATTTCTACTATTGCATAATTATTTTCCAGGATGGAGGAATTGGATAGGTATCCAGAGTAAACAGAACTGAATGAAAAGAAAAAACGTAGCAGGCTCTATAAAAATATTGAATTGATTATTTTCTTTTATTCACATCTAGTTTCTACAAATTTCATTAATATTTATCCAAATGACCTCAAATGGTTGTTTGTTATTCTGAAAATGTTACTTTCATCAATGCAGTCGACCCGGGGTGCATATAATATAAGTATAATTGTTTTATTTATAGCACTATAATTTTGAAATGTTGATAAATACATATACATATTTCGATTTTAGGAAAAACACGTCACTCATCTCTCGCCACACAGGAAGTTTAGCACATGCAATGTATCGGTTATTCAACCAGCTATTGAATCAGGACAGTCCGTTTTATTGAACTTTGAATGTAGGATGATGATAATGAGAAAAATGCTGTTCCCGTTTTTATTCCATTCTAAAATGCCTATTCTTTTATTTGTTAAGTGTAGATTTCCCAGATAATTAAAGTTATTGATAAAACAAACTTTTTCGTCCATTTACTAATCACAATAAAAAAAAACTATTGTGTATATGTGAGTTTAGGAACAAAAACAGGGTTCTATCATTATTTTATTCAAATACTGAATTGCTGTACTCTGCAATTGCTGTACTCTGCTCTAGCAATATTTTCACAAGTGTTGTTAACTTCCCCTGTCAATAGAAGAACTGCAAAATAATCTTTACTTATTGTGTGAATATATCTTTGAATCATCGCATAATTAGTAAGCATGTCGTCCTCAAGGAAAAATGTTAAAATGGATAAAGAACTACGAACCATAGTGAAAACATTAGTGATGAAACTGTGTAACTCTGAAGAATTTGTGAATCAAATTACATAAACAATTGTAAATACATTGAGTGATGAGTACGAGGGTAGATTGAAAACTCTGGAAAATGAAAATTCCATATTAATGAAGAAAATGGAGAAATTAGAAGATGAGATCGTAAAAATAAAAGATGTCAATAAAACTTATGAATTCGATAAAAAAAAAATCATTGAGATTTTTTGGAGTCAAAGAAGTTAAAAATGAAAATTGCTTCAAAAAAACTTGCCATCAACATAAGCAAGTATAACATTGACTTCTGCTTCAGAGTTGGACAGAATGCTAACGACAAAGTACGTCCAATATTTGTGAAATTCATCCAGCTTGATATCAAACAAGAAATATATGGTGCAAAAAAGAAATTGAAAGGAACAGGTATTGTGCTGAGAGAAGAGTTAACTGAGGAAAGGCTGGACATTCTGAAATTGACAAAGGCAAAACTAGGAAGAAATGGATCGGTATGGACGAACAGTGGAAATGTATTCGGCAAAATTTATGATAAAATTGTTCGTTTTGAAAACAGATGATATCAATAATATTTAATGATAAGATTGAATGAATCTCATTCACACTACACATATCTCAATAGTAAATATACTTTTAGGTTCAATAGTAGTAGACAAGTTTCAAATGTTTTGCTTTTGATTTTGATAAAATTATAAAAACACTGAAGCGTAGTATTTGTACAGATTGTTTTAGGTATCACAACAAAATAATTCTGCTTTCTGTTCTCTTATTACTTTTTTCTTTTTTACAAAAAGTCGAGAGGGGTTCTTGATCTTCAATTACTCACAAATATTAAAATAAACATTTTATCAGAATTTATTTAATTTATAGTTTATATTTCACTTGACAGGTTTCAAAATTAGGAACGTTAAACCTACAGGTGACGTAGATAAACGTCGTAAATTGTTGAGAGGACTTTTGAGTCAAGAAAGTTCAAATCGTAGCTTTTTAGGTGGTCCTGTTGTTTGTTATACTCATGCTGAGGATGTTGTAGGAATAAAAAAAACGTTGCAAGTTTTGAGAGCAAAGATTAATGTTTACACTCACACAAGTAGCCAATATAAGAGACTATCTACAACATTAATACATATATCTGGTAGAATTCATAGATTAGTGGCAGAGGAAGAAGAAAATGAGGAGGAAAAAAAAGTAATATTAATTTGGAACTGATTGAACTTGAAGGAGATTTAGCTTCAAAAGTATCAGGAGCTACAAGTGCTCACACATCTACTCCAACAACTTCTAATCAACTTCCTCATTTCAATTTTCCTAAGACAATTCCACCCTACAAATGGAATATTCATATTAGTGGAGATTCCCGAAATTAATCATTAGTTTCTTTTCTAGAAAAAGTTGATGCTTTCAGTTTAGCACGTAACTTATCGAAAGAAGATCTATTTTTGTCTGCTGGAGATTTGGTTACAAGATCATGCTTGGACATGGTATAACAATAACAGAAAGAAATTGAAAGATTGGGATGACTTAGTTCAGGAGCTCAAAGAAGATTTCTTACCATATCATTATGATGAAGACTTAAAGAGAGAGATTGATAATAGAACTCAGGGTACGTCAGAAAGAATCACCACGTATATTTATTCAATGGAAGGTATTTTCAATAGGTTAAAAAAGAAACCTAGCGAAAAATAAATGGTAGACATTATACAGAGATATCTATTACCGTACTACGTTTCTCATCTTTCCTTGCAAGAAATAAATACAATCTCTGACTTGAATAGATTATGTAAGAAATAAGAGGAATCTCGTGAATGGTCTGATAGATATAAACCACCTCCTACGCGTAAATCAAATCTTTTGAGTTGTCCCGCTTATCAAGTTTGTCATATTGTTTCTTACAAGAAAAACTTCAATTCACATAGGGAAGTATCTACCGTGAACTCTATTAAATGTTGGAACTGTTCTCGAACTGGTCACTCTTAGAGTAAATGCCGCTCTCAAAAAACACTGTTTTGTTATGGTTGTGGGAAAAAAAGGAATAACCAACATTAAACGTTTCAAATGTAATCCAAAAATGAAAATCAATATGTTTTAGTAGTAGTAAAAAAATGTTAAATTTTTACCTAGGTATGCTTAAATGGAATTAAAGTATATTTTTTGAGAAAAAAAATGTGTCAGTTTCTGCAAGTCATTCAGCCCCAGAATGAGCAGTAGTCAAAGTGTTAAGATAATACATGTGCTTCAAAAATATTTCATTTATGTATGTTCTATGCATGAAACTACATATGTAATCATAATCCAATCACAAGGTTACAAAATATTGTGAGTTTACATATTTTAGTACTCTCAAAAACATATTTCTGAACTAGTTATAGTGTGGAGTGCTGTGAGTTGTACTGATTTGTACTTGAATTGTGCACATAACATTGTATGAATAAGATAGGCTCTTTCAACTAATAATATTCATGCTCTGGAGATTTTGTAACATTAAAAACATTTCTGTACCTGAAAGTCTTTATTTGAAACTAATAGTATTTTCTTTTTTTATTTACAGTTGTTCATCCTTCCATAGACCCATCTTCGGCCACAATGACAGGCGTATTCCGCACCATTATCGAGAAAGAAGGTTTCTTTGGACTCTATCGAGGAATCACCCCCAACTTCATAAAAGTAATGCCAGCTGTCAGTATCAGTTATGTTGTCTATGAATATTCCAGTCGACTCCTTGGGGTCAACATGACGTGATGTTATGAAGACAGCTTAGGAACCAATTTATTTATTTTCCAAAATTCTGCGGAGGGCAGCATGGCTTCGACTTGGCGGAGCGAATCTTTCTACATGACAATTTAATATTGTCTAGTTTAAATTTATTTATTTGTACATAATAAGCTTCAACATACCCTGGATATATTTCTCCTACTCCTCCAAATGTGTTGATGCGTTTGTGGCTGGGCAAGATAAAATAAATGCATTACGACAAACTTTTGTGCTTAATTCATGCGATAGTTGCGATGTCTAATCCATGATGGGTATAAAGGCTAGTTATAGTCTTTCAACTACTAAATTGTGCACCTGACTTTAGCCACAAACGAGAACTTCTCATTTATTTGCATTTTCAAATTCGCTTTTAAACGTCACTAGATTTTAAAATTATTCACTCGTTATTGATGTTATGCCACTTTTGAATCTTTAAAAGTTTGCATGAATTATTTCCAGATTGACATTCAAACATATTACATAGATAAATCCCAGGATATATATTTACAGATATATATTATATTCCAAATAAAATGAATGGGAAATGTGATGTACTTAATATTTTAATAAATATGGTATTTATTATACTGTATATTGTATTTATAAAAAAATTCCCCTGATTAAAATGTTAAGACTATCTGTTCATATTTTATTCACATATAATCCTGCTTCTTTGTCCACTATCCAGTATAATTTTCCAGTTTTTGGTTTCACTCTGGCTGCTGGAAGATCCTCCTTATCTACTAATATTCTCTGGAATTGAAAAAGTGTATTAATATTTTTAATCTGCATCAACTGATGAAAACATCTTTTTTTTTATTTTCAATCTACAACAACACATGAAAACATTATTTTTGTATTTTCAATCTGCATCAACTGACGGAAACATCTTATTTTTTGGATTTTCAATATCCATCAACTGATGAAAGCATCTTATTTTTTGTATTTTTAATCTGCATCAACATTATGAAACTCTATTATGAAGTTTCATTTTAGGTCGTCATAATGCAAGATATTACTGTTTGGATTATAATTCAAAAGCAGTACTTTGAAGATTTCAAATTTGGTTGCATATTAGAGAATGGATTGTGAGTGATTATTGAAGTGAATTTTTTCAAGAAATAGAGGAAAAACATTTTTTCTCGAGTAAATTTTCTTATTCCCTGTCATAGATAAAAATAGATGGAAAGTTAACTGAAAGCAAGTCTCCACATATCGCTTGAGATATTATTTCTTTCATTTGGCAATTCATTCAAATTTCCATCTGGTTGGTCCAGATAGAAATTTGCTTCAATTATGCAAATTTCGATAAAAGCTCGAAATTTAAATTAAATTTATGTTTATTGAGGAAAAAATAGATTTTTTGCAGTATATTGAAATATATAATTTTTTGATATCAGATATATTCAAACGATCTCAATTGAGAAATTGATCAATAAACAATCTTGGAAATTTCATACAATTTGTTTCAGTTACAGTTTCAACATTGAGTTACAACATTTGCATCTTGAACTTGTCAATTATGCCAAGCAATGAATACTTTTGCAGTACTCATTTCAAAAATCTTGTGGAACAATTTGGTATTTGTTTCCATAAATACTGTAAATTTATTTTCTTTATGCTTAATGTGGTTCACTTGAAATTTATCATCTTCAATGATATTTTGATCCCCAATTAGCTGGTTCAACTTTTTGAGTACTATTTTTGAATCTTTTTTTAGGAAAATAAATATTTCAGAATAAAATTTTGCCATATTCATCTCTCTCAACTACCTACACAGTATGTGTTTTGCCTGCGGCTTGAACCATTGACTCACACATCGGCCGATTGACTGAGTGAGCAAAGCACCCACGCCGAACCACGGCTACTGACTGACCATAAGTTCTGGTGAATGGTAAAAAACAACTACTTTCCCGGTTAATAAATACCACACTGGATTTTGAATCATATCCGACATAAATTTTTGCAAGATAATTCACAGACGTTTGTCTCGCAGATACTTCCCGTTCATCAAGCAGCAGGACCATGCAGAAATTATTCGATTAGATCACCTATAGACCAGTTTCAATCAGTGCGGGAAAGATCCGACTCAAACAGCTCGTGAACGAAGCCCCAAGCGGGGAAAAACATCCCATGTATCAATTCTCTGCCAAGTCAAAATAAAGTTAAAGATATATATATATACATATAAGAAAATGAATATTCATCACCCCCAATTACATTTACAAGAACCTAGGGCGTAGGTAGTTGGGAGAGATGAATATTTCGAGATTTAATTTTGAAATATCTATTTTCTTATACAAGGGTGCGCAAAAGTCCGGAATAAAATTAATATCTTTTTAACCAGTATTTTAG